>JAJOOS010002132.1:0-65038 GCA_029582725.1 Solanum chiquidenum
CTGGACAAGTTTGTTAAGATACTATGAATCTCGTATTGTCAAAAAGGATATTGATTATCTGCAATTGGAGTTGTCGAAGACATGTAATCAAGAAATCAATGCGCTATACCCACAGTAAATCAACACCGGAAGAAATCTCGACGATTCTGAAAGATAAGATTTCGGAAAGTAAATCAACAGCGGAAGAAATCTCGATGATTCTGAAACTTAAGAACTGGAAATTACTTTTGGAGTCGTCAGAAATCCCTAAAAAGCTAAATGCAGATGTTGTTCAGTCCGTTCTTGATTGGAACAAATTGCTTGTCAATCCTAAACGCTTGCTTGACTTCTTTGACTGGTCGAATCAGAAAGTGGGTATGACTCACATTGATTCTTTCTCCATTCTTGCTTTGTCTTTGTGTAATTGGAACAATTTTGCACCTGCCCAGCATGTGTTTGATGAAATGATTCAGAGACGATATCCAGTACGGGATATTGTTAGCTCGTTGGTTAACTGTTATAAGGAATGTGATAAGTTTAGCTCAAAGACTGTGGTGTTTGAGTTGCCAATTGATGCTTATAGGAAAAAGGGTATGCTACATGAGGCTGTTTCTATGTTCTTGGGTATTAAAAATGAAGGCTTTTCCCCCAGTTTGTTGTGTTGTAATACGTTGTTGAATGAATTACTAAATTGTAATAAAATGGAACTGTTTTGGAAGGTTTATGAGGGAATGCTGGAGAGCAAGATGAGTCTTGATGTTTATACATACACCAACGTGATCAATGCTTATTGCAAGGTTGGCAATGTTGAGGATGCTAAAAGGCTTCTTCATGATATGGGAGAAAAGGGGTGCAATCCAAATTTGGTTACATACAATGTGGTTATCAAAGGCTTGTGTGGGACAGGTACAGTTGATGAAGCATTGAAGCTAAAGAAGTCAATGGAAGGAAAGGGATTGGTTCCGGATATCTATACCTACAGCACACTCATTGATGGCTTCTGTAAGAAAAAGAAGTCCTGGGAGGCAAAACAGATTTTGGATGAAATGTATGAAGTAGGTCTGAACCCGGATCATTTTGCATATACTGCGTTAATTGATGGATTCATGAAGGAGGGTGAGGTGGACGAGGCATTTAGAATAAAGGATGAAATGGTTGAACGTGGGAACAGTTTGAATCTAATGACCTACAATTCTATCATAAACGGGCTTTGCAAAATTGGCCAGATTGACAAAGCAGTAACTATCAAGGCTGACATGATTGAAATGGGCATATTCCCTGATGTGCAAACATACAATTATTTAATTGAGGGCTATGGTCGCAAGAATAACACAGAAAAGGCTTCTGAACTTTTGGTTGAGATGACTGACAGAAACTTGGTACCTTCAGCCTATACTTATGGTGTGCTGATTAATGCTTTCTGCAACGCTGGAGATCTCTGTCAAGCGATTCTTCTTTTGAAGAAGATGACTGCAGCTGGTGTGAGACGAAATGCTATCATCTATACCCCCATCATAAAAGGTTATGTAGAGGATGGTAAATTTGAAGAAGCAAAACATATTGTGCAGGATATGTGGCAGGAAGGTATATTACCTGATATCTTCTGTTATAATTCCATTATTAGTGGGCTCTGCAAGGTGGGAAGGATAGATGAAGCAAAAACGTGTCTTGTTGAAATAGAGAAGAGAAGACTGAGACCGAATTCATATACTTTGGGGCCTTTTATTTCTTGGTATAGAGAGACAGGGAATATGCAAGTTGCAGAACAGTATTTCTGGGAGATGATAGATCGTGGTATAGCGCCTAATTATGTCACCTTTGCGTGTATCATTGATGGGTACTGCAAATATGGGAATATATCACAAGCATTTTCAGTATTGAATCGCATGCTTGAAATAGGTCGACTGCCAAATGTTCAGCTTTATGGTATTCTTATCAATGCCTTCTCAAAGAATGGGAAATTGTCAGATGCCATGGATGTTTTATCTGAACTTTATAATAAGGGTCTAGTTCCTGATGTGTTCACTTACACCTCACTAATTTCTGGTTTCTGCAGGCAGGGTAATTTGGAGAAGGCTTTTCTACTTCTTGATGAAATGAGTCAGAAAGGTGTTAGACCAAACATTGTCACTTATAATAGCTTAATAGGTGGTCTTTGCAAGTCAGGGGACCTATCGAGAGCTAGGGAAGTGTTTGATGGTATCTCTGGAAAGGGTTTAACACCAAATGGTGTGACATATACTACAATCATTGATGGTTACTGCAAAGCTGGTGATCTAGATGAGGCATTTCGCCTTTCAGATGAAATGCCTTTACGGGGCGTTCAACCGGATGCCTTTGTATACAATGCTCTTCTTCACGGATGCTGCAAGGCAGGAGAGATAGAGAAGGCATTGTCATTATTCCATGAAATGGTAGAGAAGGGAATTGCATCTACTCTCACTCTCAACACATTGATTGATGGGTTTTGCAAGTTAGGAAGATTGAGTGAAGCACTGGAGTTAGTGAAGGGTATGTCTGATATGCACATCCTGCCTGATCATGTAACTTACACCATTTTGATTGACTACTGTTGCAAAAGCGGAATGATGAAAGTAGCGGAAGAGCTTTTCCAAACGATGCAAGAGAGGAAACTGATACCAACCATTGTGACTTACACTTCACTCATACAGGGTTATCACAGAATTGGAGAAAAATTGAAGGTGTTTTCACTATTTGAGGAAATGGTGGCAGGGGGTATTCAGCCTGATGAAGTAGTCTACAGCTCGATGGTTGATGCACTTTACCGAGAAGGGAATCTACATAAAGCTTTCAGTCTTTGGAATGAACTTTTGGATAAAGGTCTTTTGAAAGGACATGTAAGTGAAACATTAGTGGGGTCTTGGTGTGAGAAGGGAGAAATTTCGGCATTGTTGGCATCACTTAATGAAATAGGAGAGCAAGGTTTTGTGCCTAGTCTTGCTATGTGCAGTACTTTAGCCCATGGATTAAATCAAGCAGGATATTCTGAAATATTACCTATGGTTATGGAGACCATGGTAAAGTTTTCCTGGATCTCCAATTCGATGACTTCAAATGACTTAATCAGACATTGTCAGATGGATGAACATACTGAAAGTATTAGCAACACTCCAAAGCAATCAGCCTTATAAGTTGCTTGTCAGCTTCAAGACTAGCCCAACAAGAATGCTGTATGCTGGATTAATCCATTCTTTCTGCGGTTTCTGACCATGGATGCTTGATGGCAAACCCAGACTCTACTTGTGGGACCACACTGGGTATGTTGTTAAACTGCTGAATTTTCCAAGTTAACTACTGAAATAGGATAGTGATTTTATCTCCGTGTACAAAATATGTGTAATCCAGTATTTTCTTTTCGAATGTTAACAAATTCTTGCTTATTAAAAAACAGAAAAGATGGTTCATCTGCTTTGTCATGCACCATGCCTTTGATGTGTCAACATTTTCTCATCCGACTCTGCTCGCCAAACACACTAATTATGAGAATGTTGATATTTAAAGACCTTGAGGATTGTTTTATGATGATTACTAGCTCGAGGAATAATTGCTCTTTGAAGTTTTATTGGTCATAGTCCATAAAACTTTTGTTGGCAGAGTTAGTGGGTTCATATTGTTGTTCATACCGTGCAACCAGATTTGCATGGTTAAAGTGGTGAGACTATTAAGATGAACTAACAAATGATCAAGTTTCAGCATAATTTAGTTGCCTGACTGAAAAAGAATGTCTCCAACTCGTGGTCTGATTTATTCCATGTTATCTGATAAAGGAGCAAATGTTTGTAGCACTGCAGCTTGCATGTGAAGATAAGTGAAGTTCTTTCCTTGGAACTTGCTACATTATTCTTCGGTTCTATGGTCACTCTGCTTATGCCTCGGACTATTGAGGAAAGCAAGGCAAGGAAACCTTGATATGCACGTTTGAGTAACTGTAAGTAATATACATACTGAATACTAATGTCAAAGCTTTTGTATCAGAAACAATTCTTGCTTGCTCACAGTTTCTTCTCTGTCTTTATGTAGGTTCTTGGAGAAGGATGCCAAGGAGTTTCTCGTGTAGTTTTCAACCCCTCTGATGCACTTCTGAAGTTACCTACCAGCGTTGAAACTAGGATGGATGTCTCTTGTTAGCTGTAGATCTATGTCTCACTATCTAATGATTATTCGTTTTGTAAAACTTCAATATTTTATGTATAGGCTTCACATTGTCACTGGAAAAAAGAAGAGAGTATTTTGCCCAAGTTGAGTCCTTGCAAATGGCTGATAATTCGTAACTAACATGGTAAAGTACACCTAATTCTACTGCCCAATACTGTACAATGTGCAAAGAATTTTAGAGAAGAAACTAAGGTATAAAAAAAACGTCAAGAAGTTATTTCGAGGAAAGACGTGTGTGACATTGTAACTTGGCCCTCTATGAATAACCTGGACTGAGCAAGCTGTTTCCCCAGATAACTCAAACCTCCGTTGCTTTTTGGGAGGTGGAAACTTCAAGCTGTGAGTGACTTATGTGCTGCTGTTATCTGTTTGCAACTTTTAGGAGGGTAAGAATCTCCACATCTAATTCTGAGACAAGGTGACAAATGGTTTTGCCATCAAGATCAGCAATGTGTGACCTGTGGGTTAGCCCCCAGTTCAAACGAAATGATACAGCTTTAGTCTTGAACATAATCAGAAGTATGTTCATTATTGATCCAAAAACATATATATCCTCTTTCAAATTCGAGCCAAGTATCACTCACCGAATAGTTGGAAGTGCAACTCTAATGTAGTACCAGAAGAAAGATAAGGGAAATAAACGAGAAAATGGAGAAGAAGGTACTACAAGAGAACCAAAAAGAAAGAGAGGTAGAAAGAATAAGAGGGACAGATAAGACTAAGAGAGAACAAAAGAGAAGGAACAATTCATAATGTATCATTCATCAGCTTGTTCCAAACAAAATACTCAACAGAGTCCTATTTATAGAGTAGAGATTTCTTAACAGGGATGGCATGACAAGGCAGAGGAAGACTACAAATCTTTTTAAGCTCTAGTAGCCCAGCAGATCAGGGTGGTAAGTTGGATACTTGGTCACTGAAGACGAGGCTCGGGAAAACCCTAATTCAACCACAACACATCAAATTCCAAAGTTGAACTAAATTCAAGAGAATCAATTTTAATGGAAGAAATAACTTCCTCAAAAGAACAAGTTTTACTGTACAAGTAGATGCTAAAAACACTCTCTTCGTAATTCAAAATTCCAAATATTTAATGATCACCAAACAAAAAAAATTCAAGCTGGAAAAATTCTTGTTTAACTACTTTGGTTTGTATAAAGCACTTCAGGGTGTTGCAGTAAATTTAACAAAGCAGTCAGCTATGGAAGTTCAATATTTACTTTTTCCTCTGGAGGATTCCGACTTCCTATACATATACCTCTTTATGTCCTCTACACTGCAGACACACACACCAGGAGACGCTTCACCATGGACTGCATTAACATCAGCTTGGTAGACAACAACAGACGATATACAACTTTCTTGTCATTTGCACGGACACCTTCCCACAACTGTTCTGCAACTGAAAGCAGGTTCTGCATACTGCAACAAGAATCAGACATAAATTATACTACAACTACAACAACATACCCAGTAACAAAGTGGGGGGGGGGTGGGTGGGGGGGTCTGGGGAGGTGAGCGTACACAGACTTTACCTCTACCTCAGGTAGAGAGGCTTTAACCAGATACCCTATAAAGATGTGAATTATTTAGCAAATGTTCTTTATTACCACACACATACTAGTTGCACATACAGGAAGCACCAATAGTAATAAATGTCATTGTGTGGTGGTTTTTTTTACTGTGTAAATCTATAGTTCGGAATATCTGAATTTCTACACAGAAACTTGAGCACAATTTGACTGTTCCATTTCTAACATTGAAGCAGCAAAACTCAAATAATTTGAATATGATTTCTCAAAATTTAACAATTGACTTTGATCCAATAAGATGACTCATATATGTTTGTATTTAAATGAAGTCATGAACAACAATAACAATAGAAAATAGCATGGTGCCTCTCTTCACCACAATTTCCAACTAGAGCAAAGTAAATAGCAAATGTAAGTGGCATTACAGAGAGCTTTCAAGGCTGTTGTTGAGCATCCATATAACCAGCATCAACAAGAACCTTCTCCCTTTTAGCCAATTCGACATCTTCGTCCACCATCATCTTCACCAGTTGTTTGAATCCAACTTTGGGCTTCCATCCCAAAACTTTCCTAGCCTTGCTCGAATCTCCCTTAAGATTATCAACTTCTGTAGGCCTAAAGTACCTCTTATCAATCACCACATGATCCGACCATTTCAATCCTACATAACCAAATGCCTCTTCCAAGAACTCCTCTACCGTGTGGGACTCCTCGGTTGCTACCACATAGTCATCCGGCTTCTCTTGCTGCAGCATCATCCACATTGCTTCTACATAGTCCCCAGCAAAACCCCAATCTCTGGATGCCTGCAGATTCCCCAAAAACAGCTTGCTCTGTAGCCCAATCTTGATCCGACCCACAGCCCGAGTGATCTTCCTAGTGACAAAGTTCTCACCCCTCCTGGGGGATTCATGATTGAACAGGATCCCATTACAGGCGAAGATCCCGTACGCTTCACGGTAATTAACAGTGTACCAATGCGCGGCACACTTGGAGACAGCGTAAGGGGATCTAGGGTGGAAGGGTGTAGATTCAGATTGCGGCGGTGGTGTGGATCCGAACATCTCAGATGAACCAGCTTGATAGTAACGGATGCTTGATCTTCCAGTAGCAGAAATGTGAGACCGGACAGCCTCCAGAAGACGGAGAGCACCGGTGGCGACAACGTCGGCGGTGTAATCAGGGATCTCAAAGGAGACGGCAACATGAGACTGTGCGGCGAGGTTGTAAACCTCATCAGGTTGAATTGTATCAATCCAACGGCGGAGAGAAGAGGCATCGGTAAGATCGGCATAGTGAAGCTTCATGCGTGCCTTATGGACATTGTGAGGATCGATGTAGATGTGATTAACACGTTGAGTGTTGAAATTGGAGGATCTACGAATTAGTCCATGAACTTCATAGCCCTTGTCGAGAAGGAATTCAGTCAGATACGACCCGTCTTGGCCTGTAATGCCGGTGATCAGAGCTACTTTCCGGCGATCGCCATTGGAATCTCCGGTCGATTCAGATCTGTCGGATGCCATTTTTCGGTGACAGGAAGTTATTTTTTCTTGAATTTGTATGTTGGAGTTTTATAGTAAAAGCTTATTGCAAATTAATTGAATCAAGTCTAACTATGACACAAATGAAAAAACAAATTCACTGAATCACAAATAAGAACAAGAAATATCAAAATTAGCAAATTTTGCACGTGCCTATGATGCTCGAATGATATCGATTTGTGGATATGCTAAATCATTAAAGAGCCTTTAAGATATCCATTATTGATTGTTATTTATTATTAGGTCCTAACCCATCAGTGACTCCTTAAAATTGACATCAACTTTCATTTGGACATCCTAACTAGACTTTGTTCATTTTAAGCATCTCATGTCAAACATCATTGTGTCATTTTGACACTTTTTATATTTTCAAAACCACCTTTTAAGTTCGTACATCCAGACGCCTCTTATGTGGAAAAATAAACGAATCGTTATGTAACACGTGGAAATTTTATTTTATTTTTAAAAAACTAATTTTACTTTCTTTCTTTTTTTCTTCCAGATCCCAAACCCATGCCCCCACCTCTTTTCTTCTTCTTCTTCTTCTTCTTGTGCCTCCTTCCCCATTTCATTTGTTCTTCTCCATCAAAAAAGCAAAAACATAGGTTAGTTCACAAAGTAAAATATGTTGGGAGAATAAGAGAAATCATATCAAATCGAAAAGTTTTTGTATGACATTTAAAAGAAGTTGATTTCTTGTGCTACTACGATTGGAATTTACAATGAAGGATATGTAAAATAAATTTCTTTTTTTCTTTTCATTGGAGGTTGTTCTTTATTTCTTTTAATCCCTTGAAATCAATTTAATTTCGTAATTTCAATGGAGAAGGTAAGAATGTAAATCAGTTTTTCCATTTGAAAGAAGTTGATTTCTTTTTTTTGCTCCCTTGAAATCGATTTTGTTTTTGAATATGAATCAAGATGCAAATTCGATTTTCAAAAGAAGATGGAAGAATCAAAGAGTGTAATCCAGTAAAGAATCGTAGATTTTTTAAAAAAAATTGTGTGGTGATGGAGGATGGTAGAAGGTGGAGAAGATGGAAGGGAGAAAGCAAGGAAGAAGAAGGAAAAGAAAATATTTACAAAAAAAATTCAGAATATTTTAAAAAAAAGTCTCCGACGCGCTTAAAATTCATGTAGCACACGTACCATGCTTAGTCAGCGAAAAATGTCAAAATGACACAACGAGACGCGACATGAGGTGTCTAAAATGAACAAAATTTAGTTGAAGTGTCTAAGTAAAAGTTTATGCCAACTTTAGGGGGCCACTGATGGGTTATGCCTTTATTATTTGTTCAACTATTAATATTTCATATGAAAAAAAATTCTTCAATAAAAATTCTAAACCGCTATTCTGATAAAAGATAAATTCTAAACCATTATTAAACCATTAAACTAATAACCATTAGACCTCTTATCACTTCCTTCTCCAAGTTCTAGCTATGGAAAAAGGTATCAACAACAACTGATTTTATTACAGGGCAACTCGTGATGTTCATATCGATCTATTATGCACCTCTACATCGTAGACCTCGTACAATTATAAACCAATAACATTTTTTCATTTCGAGCTTGATTTTAATTTGTTGGTCTTACATTCTTTTTTTTGTTTGTTTGTTCCCAAAGGGGTGTTTTTTTTTTTACAATTCTTTAGTTCTAACTTGCCACGTAACATCCTTTAAGACCACAAAATTATGGAATGTTGTGATACATTCTACATATTTTTATGACTTGTGTATGGGCTTGACTGTCAAGCCTCATTCCTCGTCCCGAACATGATATCGAACTGATCTTTATATATTGACCAGTCAAGAACTCACATGAGAGGTGGTGAACCGTGCACATCCTCCCAATATACAGAGATCAGTTCGATACCATGAAAATAAGAAATCACTCTGGAGAATCTAAGCTAGAAATCGAAACAAATATTAACAATTGATCAACATGAGTTTGCTTTATATATATATAATATATATATAGTTGGGAAATAATTTTTTTATCACTTTGCACCTTTTCAGTTTCTGCAGCATCTCAAACTAATTTAATATAACAAACTATTTACAACTAATCTACTGTCTAATTCTGTAAGCTGTGCAAGAAATTATAGAGAAGAAACTAAAGGCTGAAAAATACATATGAACAAGTGGAGTATGCATCTTGAAGCATGAGTGAAGCAGCAAACTAAACATCCTTAGTAACCTTGGCACTCTGTGTTATATCATCTCTTCGTTCCAATTTGCCAACGCGAAGAAATTTCTCTCCTTCATTCCATGAAGGCTGCATATATTAAAATCTCGAAGACCTGGACATTATAGCAAGCTGTTTTCCGAGATAGCTTAAATCTTCGTTGCTTTGAAGATAAAGCATCACTCCGTGGGACGTGGAAACTCTTACCTCCGAGTGACCTTTGTGCTGCTGCTATCTATTTGCAACTTTCAGGAGGGAAAGAATCTCCACATCATTGAGGGCTAATTCTGAGACAAGGTGACATGGAGTCTTGCCTTCAAGATCAGCAATGCGTGGGTTGGCGCCCCTGTTTAAAATAAATCATATTGGTCAAATAAGGATGATTTAAAATATACAAATGATACAACTGTGTAGTTCGTTACACAGGACAAGACGATCTTGATCATTAGTCTGATGGTTCAAACATAATCATAGCTAAGTACATTATTGATCCAAAAACATATAATATATATCCCCCTCAAATTTGAGCCAAGTATCACTGACCAAAAAGTTGGAAGTGCAAGTCTAATGTAGTTCCAAAAAGACGTGCAGGAAGGGCAAGAAATGAGAAAAGGGAGAAGGAAGTGCAGAAGAGAGACAAAGAAAGAGAGGTAGAACGAATAAGAGAGAGAGAGAGAGAGAGATTAATTCATAAAGTATTCGTCAAGCTTTATTCCAAACAAAATAACAAGAGTCCTATTTATAGAGCTAGAGATCAACAAATCTTTTTAAACTGTTGCAGTAGGCAGATCAGGGTGGGCAGGTTAGATACTCTTATGAAACGGTCACTGAAGATTAGACTCGGGAAAAAAGCTGATTGTTTCAACCACAACACATCAACATCCAAAGTTGAACTAAACGAGAAATTCAAGAGAACCAACTTTAATGCAAAAAACTTCCTCAAAAGAAAGGAGTTTTACTGTACAAGTGAATGCTGAAAGCTAAGTTGCGCGGACTCTACACTTTCGGTAAGCTGCAACTGCGTCATATCATGTCTAATCACCTCTCTCAATACTTTTTCGGTCTACCTCTACCTCTCTCAATACTTCTTCGGTCCACCTCTACCTCTCTCAATACTTCTTCAGTTTATCTCTACCTCTCTCAATACTTCTTCGGTCTACCTCTACCTCTCCTGAATCCATCCATAGCCAACCTCTCACACCACCTAGGGCATTTTTGTTTCTCCTAATCACATGCCCAAACCATCTCAACCTCGCTTCCCACATCTTGTCTTCCACCGAAGTTACTCCCCACCTTGTCTCGGTTATCCTCATTTTGAATCCCATCTCTTCTAGTATACCCACGCATCCATCATAGCATCCTCATCTCCAACACTTTCAGTTTCTGAATGTGAGAGCTCTTGATCTGTCAACACTCCACCCCATATAACAAAGCTGGTCTAACCACCACTTTATTCATTGAAGCATTTCATTGAATAAAAAAACACACAATTTTGCATTGAGATACTTCACATGATGTATCAAGTATAAGTTACGGTTCTCAGTTGTAACTAATTCTTACAGAGGCAGCTTCATGAACTAAGCTTAACTTGGGATTAGAAGTCCGACCACCCATGAGATAGGTGGAGTTTCCCAATAAAGCACTCCCTTGGCATATGCGAGATATAAATATTCTGAATGTCAGCACAATAGCTGTGGACTCCAATGACTTCAACAAATAAAAATTTATAGAATGTTCTGGTACATGCCATTAACCTCGAGCTCCTTCGGAACTTTTGTGAATATCCAAACATTAGTTTGTTTCACAAACTTAAAACTGAAGATATACAAGCATAAGCTTCTAGGTTGTGAGAGAAAGAACTATGGTAAGTGAGACAAGCGTAAGTGTGTGCTTGCATCAGAATGATGGTTAAAGCACAAAGTACCCTTTTTATTTTCACTTATAAGGATTAACAGTGAGCTTATAAACAAAGAATTACCTCGCAAGTAACAGTTTGGAAGTTGCAGTTCTTCCTCTCATAACACTATGATGCAGTGGGGTCTGACCTTGTGAATCACAAGCATTTATGTTGGCACCATGCTGCAGAAGCAGCTCCACCATGCCAATATCAGCAGTTTGGCAAGCTAGGTGAAGTAAGGAACAGCCATCAAGAAATTCATCAATGCAATGCTCTTCACTTTCACTTTGTGGGTTAAATGAGCTTGAACTATCACTGCCTAAAAAGATGATGTTATAATCAGGTTTTGTTCGAATCAGAACAAGTCTCTAGATTTTGAGACGTACCAGGTGATGCTTCTTCCCCATGGACTGCATTAACATCAGCTTGGTAGACCACAATGAGACGATATACAGCTTTCTTGTCATTTGCACGGACACCTTCCCACAACTGTTCTGCAACCGAAAGGAGGTGTGTAGTGTCCTTCACCTTGTGAATGAAACGTTTTTCTGCGTACTGCAACCAGAAACAGACATAGCAAGCATACATTAATTCACATTTAACCAGAAAATCTATAGAGATTTGAATTATTTAGGAAGAGTTCTTTCAGTTACCACGTGCAGACTAGCTGCACATAAGGGAGCACCATTAGTACTACATATTCATTTGCACACAAAAATGCCACAGAAGGCCTCTATACACTGTGCTGAGAGCTTGAGACAGGCAACACATCTAAACTGTACGAGATTATTCACATATGAATAATGTCTGTGTAACGCAGAGATGGATGCCAGCGTCAGGTACGAAACAGAGTCGCACAACAGAAAAGATGAACATTTTGAAACACAGAGGGATATAACCTCATTCAAACATATATTTCAACTTTATATATTATTTGTACACGGTCTACTACATACCAGCAAAAGATGCTAATAGTTGTACATAACATACTTCATCAATTTCATAGTCATAACATGCATGATCACCAAATATTTAAATAACCAAGATCCTTTGATTTTACCAAAATAGAAAGACGACAAATGCCAAGATTACGTAACAAAGAAGAGTCTCAATTTAACCTAGAATAAAAGATTTACAGTATAGTTTTTTGCCTAGGATGGTTCTTTTCTTCTTTAGTCTTCAGATCAAGTCATGCTTCTAACATAAACTGCAGGCGTAATTTTGTTACTTTTGTGGTATCACGTAAGTTCTTGAAAAATATAAGAAATTAGGAGAACATATCAGAGAGAAAATGTTTGACATCCATCTTACATAGCAGAATGTGCAATGTCCTAGACCACCGATCTCTACTATGAGCTTTGAACTGGGAGATAATACCAGAGAAAGGCAACTAGATTAACTATAGGGTCACTCTTACGCCTAATGTGCAATGTCCATAAACCTGGACACATTAAGGGCTAACCAATTGAAAGAACTGGAGTAATGAGCTGATGATGTCAGCTTTAATTGAGAAAGAAAATTATAAGACGAGCAGCCCCTTGAAGAGATTGAACAGATGGCAAAGGAAGTAACTTAACTATTCGGAGAAGTACCTTTGCATGAATGAATTTCTCCTTTACTGAAATATGATCAGCATAACTGGGTTTTCCAAAGAACTCTTTGTGTTTTTCAGACTCAAAAAACCGCATTGGTATTTCATCAGCCTGAAACGTTTTTCTTGCATGCAACAGCTCCTCCCAAACAGAATTCACGAACACATTACCCAGTGCCTCGAAAAGCGTTATGATTGAAGGCCCCCACACTTTAACATCAAGTTTCAAAGATCTTACCTACAATTCAAAGTTGAAAACTCTAAGATAATTTCAGAAAAGGAAACTTCATCTTTTGCATGATCATCTGTCGCAGGTCTATAAACTATTATTTTTTAAGCAAGTGAAGTGCTTAACAAAAGACAAACTATTCTAAATCTAAACAAGAAAAGGGAAAATGGACAGAATACTGCATTGTCATTCAGCAACATGATTCTCTTGTCTCATTTTATGGCCTTTCTCTTCGGATATGCTGCAGAAAGTTAACATAAAATGCAGTTAAGGTCTTCTCTTCTCACTTCCACTTTACTCTGGTTTACTGAAATTCATATTTTGTACTCAAGTTCTGTCATTCCGATCATAACTTGATTTGCGGCTTGCGCTAAATACAACTAAAACAAAAAAACTGGAGGATGTAAAGAGCCAAACTTTCTTCTTTTGACAAGTGTAAATTTGGAGAAAATAAATGAATAAAATATTTTAAAAACTCAAACTAAATGAAGAAACGATTTCACAATGACAACAAGGTTGAGAATTATCACGTACAACCCTCAGAAGTTTAAACACAATAAGATCAGACTTCATTTAGTATTTTAATTGTCAACGAAAGTTCACTCCTCACCTATTTTTTCATGTATCTAGGTACTTCAAAAACTTCAGCAGCAAAAGAAGAGGTCCAATCTATCATCAAGAGATTGCGCGGTTAAAGCTGAGGTATCTAGTTCCTTTCTTCTTTTGGAATGGGTCTCCTTTAATTTTTACACAGAAAGATGATACATATACTTGTAAAAGCTCTAACAGACAATTACACAAGATGCACATGGTTAACTTGACAGCAGGCCTTTCTATTCCCACATGAAATGAGAGAGGTTTAAGAAGATTAAGTTTCTGATTATGCACACAGAAAGAAACTTAGGTGCAAAATGTAACTAAGTTGACTTGCCTTGGATATATGTACACCAAAGTTCCGGTGAACACCAGAACATTCAATGCATATAAGAAGTCCAAGATTTAAAGAAGCCCATTCTGGTCCAGGAGCGCCACAATCAGCACATTTATCATTCCCAGGTATCCGTTTTAGTGCTTCAACTGGTTTCTCTCTTTTCGTGCTGAGGATGTGCACTGAACTTTTGGATGGGCGTATGAAAGATCTACCAGTAAGATCCCTCCCAGATGTGTACTCTTCCATTGCTCTTTGATCATGGTCAATTGGACTTCCTATAGAACTACTTTCGCTAATGGGACTACCAGGGAAATGCTGAACACCAAAAAATCATATTATCAGATATAACAACAAAAATAAGGAAAGGAAGACTTATATACTTATTTTCTCGTTTACCCTTTCAGGTGTCTGGGAAGTTAGCAATGAAGTAATAACTCCTGTTATTTTTTCTATCCAGTCCATTTGCTCCGCTGCACTCTCTGCCTGAATAGCCAAAGGATATATCTTTACTAAAAGGTTATTGTTGATTAGAAATCTAGGTTGAAATCTAGTTCTCTTACTACAGCCCAAAAGAATTATCAGGATGCCTCAGGCTTTTTACCTGCAAAGTATAATTCTTTGTTGGTGATATTATTCTGAAGCAAAATCTCAGATCAGACTGATCTGCATCTGCTTTTATTGTTGATGTCAGTAGGTTCACTGTGTGACGTGCAACAGCTTTTTCCTCATGTACACCTCCATGATAATGAGAAGAAAGCCAACGACTCAGCAGTCCTGATCCCGGTTCTGGGGAAGAACATCTGTTTGAAAGGAGTGGGCTGGCAGAACCCTGAAACTGCATTCTCCACATTTGAGCAGGTCTATATAATAGCTGAAAGAACTTGTGACAAACATTTAATTCGATGACTCACAGATGGTCTGCTCAATTGTTTTCGATAGTAGTACAGCATTCCTCTGCTATCTAGAACAAAGAATCTTCTCTTCCAGTTACCTCTTATATTAGAAGAACGCTTTGACAGGTATCCTTGTTTTATAGTTTGTACCTAAACTATTGAAATCTTAGCTAAAGAGATGAAAGGTAGAATTTTCTTTAAAAGGAATACTGAATATCGTAAGCAGTAAGAGAATGTTATTTGCTAATAGTTGTAGCCAAATGCAGGATTGTACTACATACCTTTCCTTCAGAAGCAGATTGCATGACTGCTTCAATAAGTTTGTGAGAACTCCTGGAAAAAGGTTGTGTGACGTCACCATTTGTAGACCCATTGAACGAACATCTCCTTTCTTGATCTATTTTCCTTTTGTACTCTTGCATCCTCTCATTGAGAGCTGCCTGCTCATACATGGAACTTTCTCGAGCTTTTTGTGAATAAGCCAAGACCTGTAACAGAACAGCATACCTCAAAACATATAAAAATTATTAAAAGATGCCATAAGCATACAATGAAAATTAGTAGTATATCATTGAAGTAATTCCACGTATGCTACATAAGTAGAGTGTAATAGTAGATGCACAAATAATCGATCCAGCAGCTGACAATTTAAACTATAACAGAAGAACTTTATCATGCAGAGTCACAGACAACGAAAAAAAGACACAAACTAAAACCAAATTAGCTATTAATGATTGAGAAACTAAATTGCCTCATCTGTCTATCTAGCTCTTGGGGTCGGTAATGGATTCAGATTTCATGCAATTATCTCCTGAATTTACAAGCTTGTGCTTGGACCCTTTATAACTTCAATGCCCAAAACCATTAATTTTTATTTGATCAAGATCCAGCAAAAATGAATAAAAATTTAGTCGAGGCTTCAAGAAGCACCAAAATCGGGCAATGTGGAGCTTCCTATGATTTGGCAAATGTTCAATCAGCGAAGGCATTGTTTTATGGTGGGCAACGGCACAAATCAAATCTGAGCAAAAAACTGATAGACCAGCAGTAGACTTTTGAAGTTCGAGGTTTGGAGAATGCATGGGTTAATGACTTCTCAGTACCACTATACCACTCTTTCCTACACTTCAATACGCAGTTAGTGAGTCACAAAATTGGTAAAAATCCTAAAATCCATTTTTTAGCTGAAAGATCTAAAAGCAAACTACACATGCATGCAATTTACCATGTATTGTGTTAATACTTACAAGATCAAATAAACTGCACATCAAGCAAGATATTTTGAAGGGAAGGAAGATGCTATACAGAAGATGTTTATGGATTTGGACTATTTGGGGCAACCTACAAGACGCCAAAGATGAAACTCATAGATTCTCTACAGGAATAGTACTCTGTACAGAGGGAATCCGTCCTTTTCGTTTTTTGTATTGGGAGATTTCCTTTCTTGTAATGTCCTGTCCTAGCAACTTCTAAATGTGAAGCTGTTTATTTTTCTTATTATTAATATGATCAAATGCACTGTGCTGTAAATGTTGCTTTTGTAATATAATTATAATATTTCTTTGTAAAAAAACAATACGCAAGTGGCAGAACACAGTCCAAGTTAACTAGCCTTGATTACTTTGTGGCGATTGCGTAACAGTTATAAAGTCTTCAATGTAAGATATGTGAAAGTTAACTAATTTCAGAGATATCTAACAATTAGAATTTGAAATAGGTAGTTTATCTATATAGAACTGTAAAGTGGAAGGATTGCAGATAAAAAGGATCACGGATGCCAAAAAGAGAATATTTGTCATGAAGGTAATAAAAAGGAATGAAAAAGAACCCAACAATTCAATTTCATGAAGGTAGCACATTATCATCCATTCCCTCAAGCAAATTGGAAGGCATCATGGGAAAAGGGTATTCACAAAAAAACTGTTTCATAACTAGCATCTAACCTGGCTGATATAAGGCTCCATTTGATGCAAAACTTCATACCCCTGTGCATCATGTAATGTCTCGAATTCAGCATGATGAATTCATTAATATCAACAAGCATAAGATTTCACCATTTTAAAACTTTTTTTCCACTGAAAAAGAAAAAGGAAAAGGACCTGTTTGAAAAACCGAAGATGACTGTCCATCATACTGCCAACAGCTTCCAAAAATTCATACTTCTTTTTGGCCTCAACCGCAGAAAGAGCACCGACCTGAACTTATGAAATATTTCAACAATTATATTATATTGCTATTTGTTGCATCACTATTTGATACCGACTGCCGAAGAATTGTGCACACCAGATTAAAGCGGGCTTGCTCAAAGCTCAACCTTGCATTGTAAAGTTCCTGGAAGGACTACCAAATTAGATGTTGCCTGACAATGGTTACCATAGAAACTACCTGATCAATAAACAACATAAAAGGATAGTGTTCATGGATTTTAAGAAGAACCGATGTTCGTTACCTCCTCAATGGCTGCAGCTATATCCATCCTAGTACTTTTCCTCAATGACAAAAACTTCTCTCGAACCTAGATGATAAAAGCAATCATTTTAATGTACATCAAAGCAAAGAACCAAGTGCCATCATGTTAGTGTTCGAACTAGTTCAACTTCTTTTCAGAAAGCTGCAACTCAACAAATGTGAAGATGTTTCTAAAGGTTTAAAGGGCATAGAAGCAAGATATGGAAACGCCATCCGGTGTTAATCTGTTACCAAGGGTATAAAGATCTTGTACCCGGTTGGCCTTAGTTCCGAGAAGTAGACAACCAAAAATTCTTTTTCTTCAAATTGTAACTCAAAAAAGATTGTATGAAATGAGTCCAGAAGGAACAAACATATATTGATGATTCATATAGTCATCCCAACTTAGTTTGGGATTTAGAAGTTATCATTATTGAACAATTTTAAAAGGATTAATGTCTTACTATACCAAAATCTGTTGCTTAAAATAATCTGAAAAGATAAGGATATATGTCAAAGACAACCGGAAAGTCTTTTACAACAAAGAGCAAGACCATGGCTAATTCAAAATAACACATTAACATGCTCAAACATTGTTTGGACTTCAACAATCAAGGTTGTCACTAAAGTTGCAGGATTTAGGAATACTAACCAATCACAGAACAGAAAAAAGCAGCCACTGGCAAACAGGATAATATCGATTATTAGCATATTAGGTACATAAATATCTTGCTTTCAAGTTTTCAATACTAGTAAATTAGTAATTCCCGCTTTTTCACTTGACATATTATTAATCACTGCCTCCCCTATCCTTTTGAAATGGTATTTATAAGTTCTAAGTTGAGTCTGCTATTTCAAAAGAGAAAGTACAATTAGAAAAACAGAGAACAATTAGGTACAATTTCAACAGAAAGTCAGTCCATTGCAAGTCTGTATTTTTCAATTTAAATGGGTAATTACCCGAGAATCTACAGCTCAACACACGACAGATAAAAGATTTGACTAGAGAGACATTGTATCCACCTGATCATAAGCAACATTGGCTTTGTCAAAACGCTTCCGAGCTTCCTGAAAGTAATGAAAATTCACATAACATCAAAATACACGTGTTAGATCTTTGAGAATACACTACAAGTGGTTGAACTACAAATGGAGCAAGAAGAGAGATCTGTACATATATTTGGATAACTGAGATGTAAGGTTGATTGGACAATTGGGTGGGATAGAGTTCTGTGAGATCATATATGGTCAAGTATGGAACAAGTCAAAAACTAAACCACCCAAATCATAGGCAAGTCCTACCCAAATGATAACTAGTTACTGTCAGCATCTTCTCCCCCTCCCCCTCCCCCCTTTTATTTCAATAATTATTAGTATAAATGAGATGCTTCAAAGGTTATTCAATATCTCTAGTGGAGCAGAAACTATCTATATGTTGAAACCAGATAGCTGATATTCTTAAAAAATCTATTAAAGCAACCCTAAAAAGCTAATAACATTGTAGAGCTCCAGCCAGTTGTCTTGAAAGAATAATGGGCATTAAACTTAGAAAATAATCCCAAAACAAAGACACTGCCTTTTTCTAATCTTAACTCCTTAGAAACATTCAACTATTTTTTTCTATCTGATCCAGTTTAATTATTTCCTTTTTTTTTTTTTTCTAGGTATCAATTTGACAAATTCTCAAAACAAAATCAATGAGCATCAAGTGTAGTCTTTTGAAAACATCGATTAAACATTTACGAACCAAATTACAGATACTACAAATTCGTTTGTTGTTTAAAAAACACACACTCTCTTAATTCATTTCTCAGTCTACGGAAGAAAATTTTCGCACCTAGAAAAGAATGAAGCTCAAGTAGCTGTCAAACAGAAAACAAAAGGGCTTTCTACTTTGATCAGGTAAGGTTTTCTTCTCTTAACATGCTTGCTCTTACTATCAATACACATAGTGTAAGAGTAATGCCCAAAGAGCTAATCGAGAATTTGGCTACATCTTGTCCTTTTTCAAATTTAGTTGAAGGCTTGAAATCTGACAGAAGATTTAGTCAGTGTTAAGACGAAGTTACCTTCTGAGTTCCCTAGCATGCGTACATTATTGCTCCTTTTTTCAACAACTTCTACAAAATTGAGCCATCCCCTTCAGTTGCTTTTGAAGAAGCATTTCCTATTCACATGGAGGAATCCTTGTCTAAACTTATTCTGTTAACTCAGTTCCTTCTTCTCTCTATTAATTTGAATACCAGCTACTCCATCACTTAAATCTATTAACTCTAAGATTTGAACCCAACAAAGAAATACAAGATGGAAGACCTTGCCAATGGTTTGATTTGCATTTGGTTGAAGCATGAAGCCTAGTGGAAACTTTATCAGCGTTCAGAGTGTCATTAGAAGCTCAGACTATCATAACGACTTCAATTATGCTACTCACCCAACCAACGAACCATTGGGCAGGTTACAGCAACAGAGGTCAAAACACCAACCCCATATATATCTATATTCAAAGCTTACTTTGAAGATAATCCTACTCTATTGTTTTCATGCTCTCATAAATAGAACATATAATAACGTGCACCAGCATACGCTTTAGCCCAGTAGGACAGGTTCTACAAACATCCATACTTCAGAAAATAAAGTTTATGCAAGTTTGATTAGCTTACATGTCACATCATCTACAAAGTATTTTGACTGACCAATTTTGGTTCATCACTTTATTGTTCATTTGGATGCTTCCTTCTATATGCATCCAGGAAGATAAAAACATATACTGACAAAATAAGGAAAAGTACTTGCACCAATGGGTAATGAAACATCCTAGTAAATGTGCTTCATAAGTAAGAATTAGCTGAAGTACCCAAAAGACTAGATTTTCTTATCTGTACAAACTTTCTCTACATAATGGACTACAAGTGAAAGTAGTGAGTGTACCTTTACATCTGGAAGATCAATGGTTGCCAAATGCAGTAATCGATCATTTAATACACGCTCTACCTAAGCAAGACACAGAAAAAATGCCAGTCAAATGAAATCAACAAGGAGGAGATATTTCAAGGCACACACAGTATAAGTAGATATTGGAATGGAAAGAAAAAAGTAAATTAGACTTAAAGTCTAGAAGAGAAATAATACTCCTAAAACAAGTTGGCATGAGAAAGTTTGAACACATTAGATGTGTCCTAATTCAACATGATGACAGAGCAGGCTCGCATGTGAGAAGCGTGTAAAAAATAATTATTTAATTAAAAGTGTCCTCCCTGTAGTAGTTTAAACTTTAACATGAGGTGGCCACTCTATCTACAATATGATTCTATAATTTTACCAAACAATTTGTGGACCAGTACTAGGATATGGATTACATCCATGCAGATATAACAACTGTTAACAATACAAATCATTTGATAAACAGCATAATAGTTTTTTTTATAAGGAAAAAATTGCATAATAGTTATGCAGATATGGGGGGAAACTGATACCTGTGACCGAAGAACTTCCTTGTAGGTTCCAATTTCTCTTAGAGCGATAGCAAATTTGGCCATATCAGGGCCTATGAATGCAACTTGCATTTATTAGTATAATTGGGGAAGTAAGACTTTGCATTGATTCTTTGTTGCAAAAAAGTGTTGCTTTATGTGGAAATGGAAAAAAATAGAGAATTGCAAATGAATGCACTTGAGTTAGATAAGTGCAGCCAAATATGCCAATCCAAGTCGTTAACCTTCTAACGTTTAGCAATTATATAGGAACATCACAATCAATGAGATACAAGCAGGCCCCTATTGAACCTATTGGTCATAGACATTTTCTTTTTTGGATAAGGGACCTGTAGGTAATCACTTCTAAGTTCAAAAGGTTCATAACTGAATGCAAAGATTTGAGGCCCTTCTAGAAATCATAATCTAGAATACATGTGCATCTTTGAAAGTTTTGCTTTTCTTTGTAATATGCATATGCATACTTTTGCACGAAGGAGTCCCCTAGCATACCACAGCTCTGACACTGTGTAACCACCATTTAGGATATATTACCTTTATAAAGCATCCACGATGTAAAGAGTTGAGCTTGTTCAACAAACTTAGGATATGAGGTGATAACATGAGGTCTCCCCTCCTTCGTATTTTTTCCCTTTGAATATTAGTGTACAGAAAGGGTCAATTCGTAACCCCCACCACCACCCGCATCACCACAAGGAGGATTTTATTATAGAGAGTTTAAAAAGTACAACAAAACTTATAGAAAACATTTTCCTTCATACCGAACACACCCTAAATACCAAACAATCTGATCTGAAAAGGTAAAGAGAGAATAGGAAACCTCCATATGCAACAGAAATGGGATCATTACGCCCTCCACCAAAGATTTCAAGTGAACTGGCAAAAGCAATGTCTCTATCATATGCCTCCCCAAGCCCTTCTCTGTAAATAGGAAACAAAAACGATGAGCTCATAGCAAAATGTTAGTGCATATTTGGATTACCATGGAAACAAAATTTATGCAGAACTACTTGAGAATTGAGATACTGCCTTTTTTTCCCCAGTAACATCCTTGAAATGAAGCTTGTACAAATAGTCGAATACTAAACACTCCTTCCTATAAGCACAGCCCATAACAGTGCAATATACCTCTATGGTCAATAGGTAGAAGATAAATATATTTTTACATTATAACGGCCGGTTTAAAGGAAACTGTAGAAAGATACAGTCAGAAAGAAATAACAACTGCCAAGGAACTTCACGAAATACTATAACTTAATGAACCATAGTGGCAAAGCAGAGGCCCCAGATGTATATTAGCTTGTCCTTAGTTGTAATTTCAGACCCGCTGCCGAAAGAGAAAGCAGGAAAGAAATACACAGACTGGAATACGACCATGATATCCCTTGCTGAAAAAATCAATTGTGAATCAACTTCGCTAACAAGCAATCATTGTGAAACTGATTCATGCCAACTGTCAAATGATTCATCAGGCAACTAACATAAAAGATGATGTAGCCCAGAAATAGAGAATCCTGCGACTTAAATATGAATTAGTGGTTCGACATAGAGAATCATCTGAAGGAACGAAATAAGGTTTTAAGAAGGAAGTGTATTATGAGAGGATGGTTTAACGAGAGCTTTTATTACAGCTTGCATGTACAGAGATTCAAATGGACAGCTGTCAAGTCAGTTATAGTGTTAGAAAACAAAGATGAGTAAAAAATAATATAATACATTCCCATCATTTTACAAGACGAGGCAATGAATAGTGCAGAAATTGATATATCCAGATAATACATCTGCATTGGATGTTCCCTCAAATTTTAAGGTAGATAGTATGATATTGTTAAAGAAGAGCTATGGAATTTACAATGTAAATCCACTTGTAAGACTTCCCTTGAGGGAAAAAAAACCGCTCGAGGTCATGTTAGGACTTCAGGTTTACACACTTCTAGCATCACATCTTCTCAAGGTTATCCAAGTGATATATGGTATTAAAAGGTTTAAATTAAATGACAAGCTGGTAGCACAAAAGCTGAAGAAAGCTATTTCCCTAGTTAATCATGCAAATTTTGGTTACATGTATGAGTCTTATGACCAGGCATCCTAAGACTTTATGGGATCAATAATATATTAATTGGAATATTCTCAGAATTTGTGCCTCGTTGTTGGAACTAAAGAATGAAGATGCTACATTTTTGGTGGAGCTGAATTCCTCCGTCTAAGTAACAGCTCTGGTTGTTGCTGTGGACAGCTGTACACCCTTCTCACCTCCAATTTATACATCATAATACTTGCTAACGGACTGCCCCTGTGCAATGTTACATATGATAATAAATTGACAGAGCAGGATAAATAAACTTACGTGTACTTTCGACATCCTTTATAATACTTTAGACATTTGTCCCTCAAAGTCTCAGAACTTTCCTCTAATGATTGGATCTGTTCCACCACCACAAACAAAATTTAAGGACTTCAACTCATGGTAAAAGAACATCAACAAAAATAAGCAAATTTTATTGAGCATGTGTACAACTACTGTTGCATGAATACCAATCTCAATGTATATATCACATAAATACCTGCTTGACCAGCTGTGTATGAACACACTTACTTGCGAAGGTGTTAAGATCTAGTTATAATAAGATATACTAGCCCTAGATTATATGTCAGTTAACTGTGGGCATATCATCAAACAGATCTATAGAATCATTCCTATTGAATGAGTGGGTGCTACACCTATCATCTAACCATGGGCTATATACCACAAATCAGCTTAATTGTAGCAGTTGACATCTAACAAAATATAATTATACCCTCGTTCGAGGAAGAATACTTCAGCTAAAGCATAACTTGTTTCTCCTTGGTTGTTGATGATACACTTTGGTAAACTATCCCAATCCTCATAGTCTCAGGGTTTATTCCAAACAAACCAGATTCCTCAAAGCCCAATTACAGTCCAAACAACTGTCCGATAAAATGCTAAATCAATAGCTTACAATGTTTCACTTTTTAAGGCCATGTAACTTAAGACAAAATAAATTTCATTTAAAGGATAAGGGAGACAAGGAAACAACAGTGTCTACATAAATATAAGTGCAAAAACAGCATCCATGGTGTGGTTTAGAGGTCAATGAGGTAGGTAACAAACTTTAAGATCAGGGGTCAAATTCTAGTGGATACAAAAAACACCTTAACACCATATAATCTATTCTCATATGTGTAAGCTTTGGTGAACATAGTTAACGATATCTACATTGGTGGCATGCAGCAAGTTTCCACATGCTAGCTAGCCAAGACACCACTGTAATAATATATATATATATATATATATAAGCCCCCAAAATATTAATTGACTGACAGAAACCTCAAATAGTCAAAATTGATTAGGCATCCTGCATCATAATGGAGTTATTTCTACCGTTAAAATAGGCTAAGCTGATAACACAGACAGGATTTTCATCAACTAATCATCGTGGGTACCATCATTTATGGCAACTTTCTTGAAATAAAATCAAGAATCAAGATTGAAATTCTTTACCTGTTGACGAAACATAGGAGAATCATCGATTCTGGCGAATAAAGTCTTCCCTTCTTGCATCTTATGAGTTTCTTGATTCACATTCGAATACCCAAAAAGAAAAGAAGTCCAATAATCAAGATTCCCAAAAAAGAATGATTCTTATGAATTTCTTGATTCACATTCGAATACCCAAAAAGAAAAAGAAGTCTAACGATCAAGATTTTCAAAAAAAGAATGATTCTTGGAAAGCGAAAAAAAAAGTGATTTTGAAGATCAAATAAGAAAAAGAAGATGAAAATAGTAATGGGGTTTTGATGTTTTGAGGGAGAAAATGGAGGAAAACAAATAAATATTGCTGGAGAAATGGTGCGATAATTCATGGCTGTCATTAAAATACTACTATTAGTCTCTCTCTTTCTCTCCGTTTTAGGAGTTCAGTTTTGATTTTTACAAAACGCGCAGAGAATGAGGAAATTGAAGCACGGTACGAAATACGGAATTTGTTTAATCATTTTAACTGTCTGTCTATATTCGGTATGGCCGCCATCTTCCATTCTTGCTTGTCCACCACTATTCACTTTTTATATTCTACTAACAAAAATATTGTTTGTTTGGTACAAGGGGGACACTTAAATAGCTGGAAATTGCTGGAGTTTCAAATGCTTTTATAAAGAAACTAGTAAAATCACCCGCGCTTATTTAGTATCACTAAATTTATAAAATAATATTTAAAACATATGAGTCATTAAAACTAAAATATTATATTATCTTACATATAAAAACATTAATAATGTAAGTAATTTCTTTTTTGAATATGTTAGCAAATTTTTGATTTTTTTTCCAAAGACATATATCACAATTGTAAAATCTATGCAACTTAAATGTGTTTTTGTTCTTACGAAATGCCTTTGTGTATATATATTCTTATTTTATTCTTTTTTTTCCTTTTAATGATGATTAAACAACCAATGATTTATTATTTCCTGAATAATTCATTCATTAGATGTTCTTGAGTTATGTGATAATGACAAATAATAGTATAGATCTTTAAGGAATTTTTCTATTGTACCTTCAACAATTTCATGATCAGTAGAGAAAACTTGTGTGAATACTCAATTAGCGTGTGTTGTTTAATCTGTACTAACAAATATTTATAACAATAACTTTGCAGAAAAATAAACAACAAAGTTTAAAACATGTACTCAAAAACAGTAATTAATAACATAAGCATAAATTAATAACTGTAAAAAAATTATACTAGGATCTGTAATAATAGGATGAAACAGAAAGGAAAAAATTGTACACGAATATTTAATTGTGCGGGTTAAGAAGAAGATCATAATTTTTGTTGTTTTAAAATGAGAGGAAGTCTCTCTATTTATAGCTAGACAACAAAGGGTAGTGTGAACAAATGTTTATGGTGCCTTATCGAAAAGGTCACAACTCTTTGAAAAAGTTACAACCCTTCGGAAAGATCATAATCTTTCATAAAAGTTGCAACTCTTCATAGAAGTTACAACTTTTCATAAAAGTCGCAACTGTTTATATAAGTCGCAATTTTTCATAAAAATCGCAATTTTTCATTAAAGGGGAAAACTAGTTTTGTAAATATATAAATTAAAAAAGGAATCCTGGTTTGTGATGGCGCCACATAGGCGGGTCTAGGATTCTCTTTTATATATATATGATTATTTGAAGGTGTATTTAGTAGGAAAGGTAAATGTGTTCGGTTGTAAAAAGAAAATTAAAGATATTTAGATATAATTTAGGCGAATATTATGATCACGAATTCAGGCTTATGTGTCAACTCAATAAAGGACTCGACATTTCGACCTGACATCGATTGAGGATCCAATCCCCAATATCGACCCGAGACATGACCCTGACTACAACCCCAATGTCGATTCAAGATCAAGATCTGACCACTACCTTGAGATCGAAATTGGGATTACTAACCCTGACTAAACCCTAAGACATGACACCTAATCTCGACTCGACCCCGATACCCCACTCTGAGACTCAACCTTGAGATCCGCTTTAACCTGAGACCTAACCCTAACTTGACACCTACCCAATTTTTGATTGAGTCTTCGATCGGGTTTTTGGTCTTATGTCAATTCAGGTTTGGGTCTCGTGTCGGTTCGGAGTTAGGTCAGGGTTCAGATTGTGAATCCCAAGATGGTGAGAGGCTCATATTAAGACTTGGGTTGATCCCTAGATCGAGCCAAGCCTCGAATCAAGTGATCATGGATTGAGTCTTAAGTTAGTCGAGGGTGGGAGTGGGGTAGGTCACATTACAAGGTGGTAGGTCGAGGAGCTAACTGCAAAGTGTTGGTGTATTTGGGTAGATTAAGTAGTGGGGGGTGGAAAGGTGAGGTTGAAAGAAAATTTAGAAAAATATTTCCCCTCGCTTTTAGTAGAAAAGTCATATCATATTTCTTAAATTGAAGGAAAATATATTCATTTTAAAAATATCTAAACCAATTAAATATGGAAAAAATGAAAATTATATTGAACACACTAGAACAGTAACTTATATTAGCTCATTCTAAAACAATTCATCTTTGCAAATTTGTCAATCTCTTTTAAATATTCTTAGCTATTTTAAAAATAAATTGTTATTAAAATTTGTGACTGGCTACAAATTTAGCGTAGTTTTAAAATAAGCATTTGATATTTCATTGCATACAAAAAATTTAAAAATATTTTGATTGCCCCCAATTCAAAGTACTATCATTTACTTGTGTTAATACCGGCTAGCATTGATATTTCACCCATACTATTTTACACACATCTTCAAACTTCGACTCTAATTTTAAAAGTATAAATAAAGTAAATTTATTTTTTATTTTCATGATCAAACGCTAATTAATTTTTGAATTATATTGTTACAATGTATATTAGATAATTATATACTCCATTTGTGAATTTTTTTCCAAAACCTCTAGTATAAAAAAATTATTTCTGAGTTAAAAATCAATTATTATAAAATTAAAATAAGATAGAAAATTTGGATAAACCCTAACAACCTTTACTTTTTTATTGTTTACAATTTCCTTTTCTGGGTTTGCAAGGGATTACACGAATATTGTCAAAAGTTCAAACTCCTCCTCATTCCCTGTGCTTCTCTCACTGTTCATGGATGGTTAATTTGGATTTTTATTTTTTTTAGGCCGCTGTACTTGTCAGATTTGTCAAAATCAGATAGGTGTTGTGGAATCTTGATTTCTAATCATGAAGCGAGATCACTCAGAGCCTCCATCTTCAAGTTCTCTTGGACCTCCTCAATCCAAATTTAAGCACAACCCTGAAGGTAATTTTCTCCTTATAATTTTAACACAAATCAATTTTAGTTGATTCTTATTTTTTACTTATAATATGGATACATTCTTGAATTAATTAACCCAATAAAGCTAGAGTCTTTGCTGTTATTTACTGTGTTGGCGGCTGGCGGGAGGTAATAGTACTTGATGAAATAGTCTGGGTGTGCGCAAGTTGGTCCAAACACCACAGTCAATCCAAAGTTAGAAACTTTACTTTTATAGAAGCACAACCCAGAAGGTGGTTTTCTCATATTTTCTTGTAGGACAAATCTCAATTGATTATTTCCATTTATTTGTGTAGATATGGATACATCATATATGTTCTCACTGTAGATTAGTACCCAAAAAGTTAGTGAATTTACTATTCTTAAGCATAACCTAGAAGAGAACATATTCTTTTAATAGAAACCTCATTTGATTTTATTAGTACTATTAGTTGTATAGACATGAATTTGTTTTTGTTTTTTTTTCATTTTTACATTAGTAATAAGCTTTACTGCATTTTAGCTGCCAAAGTATTTGCTACAACTGGTGGAATGCCACAAAGCAATGTAACATGCCCTAAAGACTGAACTTGTGATGCAAAACTTTAGGAAGTTGTTACCTTTTGGATAAAAGAAGTTAGAAGCTGGGTTTTTTACTGCGGTTGATTTAAAGTTTGAACTGGTGTCAGGCGACACTCATTTTCTGGAAGATGAGAGCACAAAAATTTTTGCCAGGAAGGTGGCTGATCATTACAGTGCGAGGACCAACCAAACTCTTGAAGAGCGTGAAGCAAGTCCCATCATCCACTTAAAGAAACTTAACAATTGGGTATGTCTTCTTTATCCATGGGCATGGTTATTCTGCACAGTTCATTGCTAATGAGGTTTTCTGG
Source organism: Solanum chiquidenum (assembly GCA_029582725.1). Classification (NCBI taxonomy): domain Eukaryota; kingdom Viridiplantae; phylum Streptophyta; class Magnoliopsida; order Solanales; family Solanaceae; genus Solanum; species Solanum chiquidenum. Next base: position 28,604 of record JAJOOS010002132.1, read on the forward strand.
CGTTTTAGATCAAGAGTGTCTTGATTCAACTCTATGCTAAAAGAGGGGATGCAGTTCTTGATCTTGCTTGCGGGAAGGTACTTCTTGCATATTGTATACCCTAGTTATTTAGCATTACTTGGGAAAATTTATAGGTGGTAAGAAACAAGTACCCATGCATCTAATTTTCAATATCTTTCTGCTTGCACCAGGGCGGTGATCTCATTAAATGGGATAAAGCAAAAGTTGGATATTATGTTGGCATTGATATTGCCGATGGTTCGGTAAGTTCATCCTGGATGAATATATTTTTGTTGCTTTTTCTGCACTTTTATTGTGTTAGAGTGGGTTAGAGTCCCACATTAGTTAGGAAATAAACTGTTGGTCTGCTTATATGGATTTGAGCAATTCTCCTGTCGCGCCCCATTTTTCACAAAACGGGTTAATGCAATGATATGACAACTCTTTTAGGATTTTAAAAGAGAAGAGTCGTCATCTGACAAATTAAAGGCGCGTTAGGGCATCACTCTAAACTAACTACCAAACAAATTAAATTAAAAGGTCAAACGAAACTAGTTATCAAGTAAGAGTTCAAATTACCTCGAAAGAAAGGTGTTAAGCAATTTTCGAGGTCCATAAATGGGGGTCCCGGTCGTACCTCATATTATTATGTGGGGAGGTTAAACAAGTGTAATTTTTGATGGACTTTTTCTCAATATTGGATTGACTTTTGTGATTACGTTGTTGAGTGATGGATTTGACATTGTAGATGGGGTATGTAAGTTGTTAATATGGTACGAGAGGTGCATGATGCCAAAAAGTTTGGTACAAAGGTGTTTGATACCGAGGAGGTTGTGTGGTGAGATTCTTTAAGTATGGCGTAGGATATGTAGGTTTAGAAACATGTGTATGAAGTTGGGGTGGATATGGGTAATTTGGAAACTGAGTATTCGTTGGAGGCATATGAATGAAGCTTGGTTGGTTTTGAGGATAGGAAATAGGATGAGTTAGCGGAGGATTATTTTGAAAGGTGGCTTGATTTGTGGTAGGACGGTTACCCATGCCTATCCTTAAAGAGGGATCGACTAAAAACTTAACCCATTTGCGCATACCAACTATTTCTTCTTCTAATTCCATTATTTTCTACTCTAACCTTAAGATCAACTCATTTGAAGGATATTCCTTTTCAAAAGTTTCAACCATTTTCGTGATAACATTGTTATCAATCATCTTTCTCTTTCCTTTGCTATTTGAACTAGGAGGAGAAGGAAGAGCACCTTTCAATCGTGTGTGGTAAACCATAGTGTACAGATCAACCTTTGGGGAAGAGTAGACAAATATAAAAATCAACAGGAAACCAAGTAAGAACATTGAATATATTGAGATAATAAGCACATTATTTTGCTAAATTAAATGCTTGCAAGGAGCCTCGTTGAGCTAGAGATAGGCCTAAGACGACAAATAAGTGATGCACAATAATCAATTTAAGCCTTATTTTGCCAATTTGAAGTTTAGAGTTAGAAAAAGTAAAGAAAAATAAACTATTATTTATTGAATAAAATTAAACTATTACATCATGATAAGAAAACAAAAACAAAAATAGACTAAGGGGGAAATGGGGTAACATGGAAAAGTAATCCTAGAAATTAGAAACTTCGAAGATATTGCTCCCAAGAGCTTGGCACCATTTGATCTCTTAAATCTCGAGTGACTTCATATCCATGTTTCAACAAATTACGTGACCATATATTTTCTCTTTCATCGGCGAGTCCAGGATATCTTTCTCCACTTAATTCTATACCCTCAGCCTCTTTGAAAATCCACATGTAGTATTCAGATGTACAGAAGGATCGTCGTGCACCCATATCTATGGTCATCACCCTCTCCCACCTTCGAAGTATGTTATGAACTTGTGAATTATTTGGTCCAAAATCATACTTATAGTAATCTGTATTGGATCAAAGTGGTATCACTTGAACCTGTCCTAACTAACGGAGTACTCGAAGAGAAGCATATGGTTGCACGTCCTTTAGGCCAATAAGCTCAATGAGATAGTGTTCATCACCTCTCACTATGGAACGAAGGGTGGACAACTAAAAAAGTTGCCATTGAATGCGATAGCTATTGAGTCCCTTAAAAAATATCAGCCAATCTTCGACTCCCACGGGGGCGATGAAATATTTCATTCTTCTTGGATGACTATCAATTTTGTTGCCTCTACCTTTGAAAAGATCTATCATGTCAGATCAATTATAGAAGTGTTCGATAGCCCACAATTGTAGTAAAAGGTTGCATCCTTCGAAAAATATTCTACCATTGACACATTCAAACAGATTTCTCATTGTCTTTGCCAATATCATGGCACTACAGTTTTCCTAGGTTCGTCTCTTCCTTGAGCTAACACACGAACCACATGACCCAAATAGGTATCGATCTTTCCTATTTCTTTGGGAAAGACTAAGGAACCCAATAATGCAATGACAAAGGCATTCAAGCGATATTTTTCCCATTTTTCAGCAGACAATCAAATTCTTCATTAAAAAATTGATGACTATCTTTATGACCGAAGCATGAATACAGAAAATCTAAAGGAATCCACCCAAAATCTAAATAGGTCAATGTCAAATTGTATTTCATTCCCAGATTCTCTAGAAATGTAGAAATGTCCTTGGTGATTGTTTATAGGGTACAATCATTTCACACCCACGATAAGGCAAGTCAAGCCACTAATTTCTTCAATTGTCGGTGCCAATTCAAAATCACTAAACTTGAAGACCATTCTTGAGGGGTCCCAAAATTTCAGCAAAGCTTTAATCGGGTGATGGTCAGGTATGACAAAGATGAGGATAGTTATGTCGCCCAACAAATTGTGAATTTTTATTTCACGGTCTTTTTTTATGTCATTCCACTAATCTCTTAGCTTATGACTCACTTCTACGACCATTTGCGGGTTGGTGGAATGTGAAGAGGCCATGACTCGACAAATAAAACAACAAACAAATTCTAAACTCCATTTTGACATAACTTGGCTTGAATTACTTATTGTGATCACATTGACACTTGGCTTGAATTGCATATTATGTGTCAATGTAATCACAATAATTAATTCAAGCCAAGTTATGTCAAAATGGATTTTAGAATTTGTTTGTTGTTTTCTTTGCCGAGTCATGGCCTCTCCACATTCCGCAAATGGTCATAGAAGTGAGTCATAAGCTAAGAGATTGATGGAATGACCGTGAAATAGAGATTCGCAATTTGTTGGGCGGTCTAACTTTCCTCGTCTTTGTCGTACTTGATCATCAACTACTTATGGCTCTGCTGAAATTTTGGGACCCCTCGAGGATGGTCTTTAAGTTTAGTGATTTTGAATTGGTACCGACAATTAAGGAAATTAGTGGCTTGACTTATCGTGAGTGTGAAATGATTGTACCCTATAAACAATCACCAAGGACATTTCTAGAGAATCTGGGAATGAAATACAATCTGGACATTAACCTATTTAGATTTTGGGTAGATTCCTTTTGATTTTTTGTATTCACGCTTCGGTCGTAAAGATAGTCATCAATTTTTAATGAAGAATTTGATTGTGAATATCGCTTGAATGCCTTTGTCGTTGCATTATTGGGTTCTTTAGTTTTTCCCAAAGATCGATACATGTTTGGTTTATGCGTTAGCTCAAGGAAGGGACGAACCTAAGAAAACTATAATGCCCATGATATTGGCAGAGATAATGAGTAGTATGAATGCATGTGTCAATGGTAGAATATTTTTCGAAGGATGTAACATTTTACTACAATTGTAAGCTGTCGAACACTTCTATAACCGATCCGACATGATAAATCTTTTCAAAGGTAGAGCCAACAAAATTGATAGTCATCCAAGAAGAATGGAATATTTCATCGCCCCCATGGGAGTCGAACATTAACTCATATTTTTTGAAGGGACTCAACAGCTATCGCATTCAATGAAAACTCTTTTGGTTGTCCACCCTTCGTGCCATAGTGAGAGGTGATGAACACTATTTCATTGAGCTTATTGGCTTAAAAGACGTTCAACCATATGCTCCTCTTTGAGTACTCCGTCAATTTGGACAGGTTCAACTGATACCATTGCGATCCAATACAGATCACTATAAGTATGATTTTGGACCAAATAATCCACAAGTTCATAACATACTTCGAAGGTGGGAGAGGGTGATGACCATAGATATGGGTGCCCGACGACCCTTTTATACATGTGGATTTTCAAAGAGGCTGAACGTAGAGAATTAAGTGGAGAAGGATATCTTGGACTCTCCGATGAGAGAGAAAATATATGGGCACGCAATTTGTTGAACCATTGATATGAAGTCACTCTAGATATAAGAGAGCATATAGTGCCAAACTCTTGGGATTAATATCTTCGAAGTTTCTAATTTCTAGGATTACTTTCCATTTTCCCCTTAGTTTTTTTTTGTTTCTGTTTTCTTATCATAATGTATTAGTTTAGTTTTATTCAATGAAAAATAATTTATTTTTCTTTACTTCTTCCGACTCTAAACTTCAAATTGGCAAAATAAGGCTTGAATTAATTATTGTGCATCACTTATTTGTCGTCTTAGGCCTACCTCTGGCTCAAAGAGGCTCCTTGCATTTAGGGCATTTATTTTAGCAAAACAATGTGCTTATTATCTCAATATATACAATGTTCTTACTTGGATTCCTGTTTATTTTTGTCTACTATTCCCCCAAGGTTGATCTGTACACTATGGTTTACCACACGATTGAAAGGTGCTCTTCCTTCTTCTCCTAGTTCGAATCGCAAAGGAAAGAGAAAGATGATTGATAACAATGTTATCACGGAAATGGTTGAAACTTTCGAAGAGGAATATCCTTCAAATGAGTTTATCTTAAGGTTGGAGCAAAAAATAATGGAAGTAGAAGAAGAAATAGATGGTATGCGCAAATGAGTTAAAGTTTTTATTTGAGGAAAGGCATGGGTAACCTACCTACAAATCAAGCCACCTTTCAAGATAATTTGCCAACTCATCCTATTTCATATCCTCAAAATCAACCAAGCTTCATTCATATGCCTCCAACGAATACTCAGTTTCCAAATTACCCATATCCACCCCAACTCCATACATATGTCTGTAAACCTACATCATACCTAAAGAATCCTACCACACAACCTCCTCGGTATCAAACACCTTTGTACCAATCTTTTTGGTATCATGCACCTCCCGTACCATATCAACAACTTACATACCCCATCTACAATGTCAAATCCATCACTCAACAACGTAATCACAAAAGTCAATCCAATATTGAGAAAAATTACACTTGTTTAACCTCCCCACATAATAATATGAGATACGGCCGCGATCCATATTTGTGGACCTCGAAAGTTGCTTAACACCTTTCTTTTGAGGTAATTTGAACCCTTACCTGATAACTAGTTTCGTTTGACCTTTTAATTTAAATTCGTTTGGTAGTTAGTTTAGAATGGTGCCCTAACGCGCCTTTAATTCGTTAGGTGGTGACTCTTCTTTTTTAAAATCCTAAAAGAGTTGCCACGTCGTTGCATTGACCCGTTTTGCGAAATATGGGGCGCGACTTTGCTGGGATTTGGAGAGGAAGAAAGAATGGTTAGGGTTTGGGGTGTTAGAGATATTAAAAAGGAAGTAAATGAAGATTTGATCTCATCCGTTTGATCAAAGCAACAAACGGTTAGAGAATTGAATCGGGATTAATGATCAATTGAGATGAACGGTGGAGATTAGAAGAGGGATTTGGAATTCGAATTTGAACCAAATAGGCTAAAATTGAAATTAAAATCGGATGGAAAAGGGCTAGAATTGAATAAGAAAGGGCTAAAGGAAATATTAAAGGAGTTGCTATTTAATTAATAACATACTACACATAATAAATAATTTTCATATAGCACAAACACACTTACATATTAAAGAAGTTTAAATAAGTAAGGTTATTATTTTAAATTTAGTAATCGACACATAAAATAATAATACTAATTTTGTAAATTATGAATATTAAAGTATCTGATTATTTAAATAAAATTTAAACACGTCATAAAAGAAATAAGCTTTATGATACATATTTAATCGAATAGCAATTCGAGAAGGATAAGGTCGGTCAAAATTGGGTGTCAACACCTCCCCTTATGAACTAGCCTTTGGGGTTGAGTTAGACCCACGTACCATATCTTTACACGGTGTCATATTCATCCTTGTTTGGGCTCCCGGTCCACACTCGGGCGTGAAGAGAGTGTTGAGTGAGTTAAAGTCCAACATTGGTTGAGGAATGAACTAGTGGTCTGCTTATATGGGTTTGCGCGGACTCCCCCTCATTAGCTTTTGGGGTTGAGTTGGTCTTAAGTGTCGTATGTTTACATGCTGCAAGTTAGATTCCTTTCAGTGAGCTATTTATATTTTCTTGAACTATTTATGAGACTTCCTAGGAAACACGCCATCTGTTATTTGATCACTTATAATCTGGAAAGATGTTTTACCTATAGATAATCCTATGAAATGGATCGTGACTAATGAATATTGCCCTGCAAATAATTGTTTATTGCAAGACGAGGGTTGAGCATTGGTCTCTGGCGGAACTATCTCCATTTTTTATTGAACTTTTAATAAATGCTGAATATGGGAAAACTTATTGGTTTGCTAAATGTTGATCAAATTGTAGTTTTTGCCTTTTAGTTGGAGGTTAATCTGGATTATTTACTTGAAGGTCACAGAACTTTTCTTAAATTCTACCCACTTGACGTCACAGTCCTAAATGCCAGGCTTATGAGATGCTTTCATTTCTTAAATGAGTCCTCCATTCGGTAGATTACATGATAGGTTTCTTCCTTTATTTACGGAAACGAAAATTCATCTTTTAGAAGGTTATATTTCTTTATATATTTTTTGTTAAATTCTTGTATTTTAGGTCTGCGATTCATTTTCTACGGCATTTGAGTGCTAGCCTGACTTTTGATATTATCATTGAATTATGTAAAGATAGAAGACTGCCGAACCCGCTACAATGGTGATGCAGATCACCATCAGCGCCGCAAAAAGTTCTCATTTCCTGCCAGACTTATGTGTGGAGATTGTTATGAGGTAAATCAGCTAACCATATGATCAAATTAGCCCGCTTTTGCAGATGGAGCTGAAATTTCATAGCTTTTGTTGCTTTCTTTCCTGTCGTAAACATCAGGAATGTTGGATGTATTCATTTCCTAGACGTACTAGGACCTTATGTATAGTGATGATCAGCCATTTGCTTAAACTACTGATATACCAAATTGCTTTGTGCTTTTATTGGAAAATCGTGGGCAATGACACTACTGATATCTTTTGTGTGGTGATTTTCAGGTTCGTCTGGACCGGATTTTAGCAGATGATGCACCTTTTGATGTTTGTAGCTGTCAGGTATGTCAGTATCCTGCATTTCGTATAATATAGCAAACTTTGTTTTTCAGGGTGTTAGGTAAAATACATTGTTTGAGACTTCGTTCTCAGTGACTACAAGTATTATTTTCCCTTAGAAATCTGCCGTACCATCTAGTTATCTTCTGGCTTAATTGAACTCCTTCTCTGATATCCCTTAGCCAATAGAGATACATGCGTCTATGAGTTGAACCGCTGTATAAGACAACTTCTCTTGGTACGAGAAAATTTGAGGTGTTTTGGATATGTTGTTTCCCTTGTAAATATCTCTTCTCAAGCTTTTATGTTCTGCTTCCGGGTTATATTAGATGTTTCCTTTGTGGTATCTTGGTTGTCCTGCATCCTTGTTATTTTTCCGATGAACCTTGAAAATTAATAAGTGTACTCAGAAGCTTTTCCTATTAGTATAATCCACATCTTTCTTAAATTTGAAAAGGAAAAACCTTAGGAACGTAGAGGTTGAGGAAATATTGGATGTACAGTGTTCTCCTAATTGGATGCCTCTGCATAGTAGCTGGAGATGTGACAGCACTTTATCCTGTCAATTATGTTTGTAGGGTGGACTTCCATAGTTGATTGTAAACAAAGAAAACTTGAAAATTTGCAGTTTGCTATGCATTATTCATGGTCTACTGAGGCACGTGCACGCCGTGCGCTGGCCAATGTTTCAGCTTTACTTCGACCTGGAGGAATATTTATTGGAACAATGCCAGATGCCAATGTCATCATCAAGAAACTAAGAGAAGGTTTAACTTTTGCTCAGTTCTGATCTTCGTGTCCCTGTTGAAACTATAAATATGAAACTGTGATGTCTTTGTGATGTATGTTCACTCTCATCTCTAGCTTTTCAATTAAAAGAAAAGAGGCTGAAGTTCAGTAATATCTTCTGGATTTCCCCCCTTGATTAGAACCTAGTGTGTATACCTTTTACATCATGGAATAAGTCACATTGAATTTCCTCCAAGTACTTTGTTAATTACTCTAATATTGTTAACATGTAGGATCGCGTATCCATTGCTCAAACTAGTGGAGTGATGGTGTCATTGCGATTTTTTTTTAAATGTGTTATGCATCCGTTCTTGTACAGTCTTAAAGATCTGTTGATATATGGTCCCTTTCCTCTGTGAAACTGCAGCTGAAGGGCTAACCTTTGGTAATAGTGTCTACTGGATACGTTTTGATGAAGAATTTTCAGAGAAGGTAACTTGTGCTATCATTTTCTAGTAATTTTGTACAGAAATTTATGTATGTTCTCTATTATGTGCATTTGTATTATTGTTACTAAGATCTTATATTGTTGCAGAAATTTAAATCTTCAAATCCTTTTGGCATCAAATACAAGTTCCATCTGGAGGTGTGTACACCATGTGCCGTCCTATATATCTTTGCTGCATCCTTTAAGCTTATTGCTAATGATTTTTAGTGTTTATGTGTTCTTGTTCATTTTTGTTGCAAATCATTAATTTTAGCTTCCATTTGGATTGTAGGATGCTGTTGACTGCCCCGAATGGATTGTCCCTTTCCACATCTTCAAGGCATTGGCTGAAGAGGTATCTAAGTGTCTTTGCCCCCTGTTTATTGTTTGGATATATTCTGACCCCACAGGGCATTTGCTTTCTGACTTTATGTAGATCCCTTTTTCTTTAAACGAAACAGGAAACCTTAGGTTTATAAGTTCTTTTTTGGAACTAATATCCTTTTTCCTTTAAATAGGACCATGGTACGTTCTCTTTTATATTGAGTAGGTGGATTTTTCTTGATTGAGAGCGCTCTAATGCTAGTTATGAGTCACAAATTAAGGAAAGTGTATTACACATCACACAAATCCTTCTAGTAAGTCGGGGATATATTTTGTACGGTATATGAGACATAGTTATTGATATCTAAAGGATTGCCACTTAGGAAGACATATCATTGTTAGCATTCAGGAATACCATGACATGCAGCTCTTTCTCACCTTTTGGGTTTGTTCTGACAGCTTTTTTTTTCTTTTGTTAAATGCAGTATGACTTTGAGCTAGTTTTTGTGAAGAATAACCACATATTTGTAGACGAATACATGAAGAAACCAGAGTTCATTGAACTTATGAGGAGGCTCGGTGCATTAGGTGATGGGAACCAAGACCGAGGTATGCTTAGTTCTTTGGTTGCTGAATTTTATGCTTTGATGTTTCATCGGAAGTAATGTTGTGATATTTGATGCCTTATTTTATATGTTTCCCCCAACTTGTGTTCTGACTTGTGTTGCTAACAACAGGTACTCTATCACCAGATGAATGGGAGGTAGCCTACCTTTATTTGACATTTGTTCTGAGAAAGGTAATCACATACCTAATTCATGTTCTAATATTACCATTGTTTTATTAAACAGTAATCCGTGAACCGAACTAGGGGGCCTTGACCAGCATCCATAACAGCATGTCCCTGTGAACGAACCCTTATCCCTTTAAGCAAGTCACACAGAGGTGGGACTGGGGCTCGTTGGGAAGAAAGATTGCATGTTGCTTGTAGACCACATGTAAGGCACAATCGGATTGCTCAGTGAAGCTTATGAGTTAAGAATTCGAGCTCTTTCAAATGATTGAGTTCTACATTAATAATTTGTACATATTAAATGGATTTAAGATGTAGACCAAGGTTACTGGGTTCTGACAAACTCGTAACTTGGTCTCTAGCTCTGCTTCTGCTGTCATAGTCTAGGTACCATGTTAGGCACCAATATGTGTCAAACTTAACAATGACAAATATAATAATTGTGATCTTGGCTAAAATCTTGTTTATTTTTTTTAGAGAGGGCAACCAGATCAAACACAGAGAAATCCTAGACGAGACAAAGGCAAGATGCATTTGACTAAAGACGATATCGAGAATGTTAATGGTGCAGTGTAGTGTCTTGCTGTTATGGCATATGAAGAATTATCCGGAAGGAAGAGGAACAAGTCAACACAATGTGCCCCTTTTCGAGTCGATAAATCCAGCAGCTAATCAATTTTGCAGAATAAAAACTATAGATAGTGTTGGCCTAATCATTTTTACAAATTTCAACTTGCTATAAAGCTCCAGCATAGTTAAAAGAAGCCAGTGCAATGTGTCTCCACTTGCAACTACTTAGTACCTTGTAAATTTTGTGTAGCATTATAAATTAGAAGAGATGGAGTTTAATTAAGTAATTTAAAGATTTCTTTTAAGAACAAATCTCACATATGGTAGCAGATTTATTTTATTTTGAAAATTATAAATGTCATATTTTTAAGAAGTTTTTTTTCTTTAATGGTATAAACTCTGTTTGTGTAGTGATAGTGACCACATATATAATTTAAACTCTATTAATAGGTACTTATTTATGGTTTAATTTAGAGAATTGAGGCGTTTGATTAAAATTAAGAAAATATATACTTTTGAGTAGTATCCAATATTATTTAAAGAGAAAATGGCCTAAAGCTCCCTCAACCTATACCCGAAATCTCAACGACACACTCCATTTCTAAACATTTTATTCGTCTATTTACTACACACTTGAGTGCTGACCTGTCATAGGAGGTGAGAACACCTCCTCTAGGCGCGTGAGAAGAGGCAATAGCCTTAAATTTTGACGAAAAAAAGTGTACTTCTCCAATGGTCATCTTCCCCAAGTTAGATAAATCATTTTTCTTTCTTCCCACCATTAACCGTTGTTCCTTTTTTTAAAATGTCACGATTTTCTTTCAATTTAAGGTAGGTTTTAGTTGTTTATGTTCATTTCTACTTTAAATCTTGAAGTTAGGATTTGTAATCTGCTCTAATTTCTTATTTAGGGTGTTTGAATTTTAAATTTTCTCGAAATTCGTTAAAAATGGCAAATGAAAACTTGTATAAGCTTTGTATGGATGAATACACACAAAAATGCTTCGATTCAAATGGAGAAAATGAGATGAAAAGCTTCTCTTTGGGGTTTCTTACATTTTTAGGAGGGAAATGGAGAAAAAACAAGAATTGGGGGTTGAAGTGGGTGGGGACCCGCGCGTGCAATCACATGGGACAATTTATTTGGTTTATGTGGACTGGGCAGCACTCAAGTGTGTAGTAAATAGACAAATAAAATGTTCAGGGGTGATAGGATACCCGTGAAGTTGGAGTGTGTAGTTGAGATTTCGGGTATAGGTTGGGGGACTTTAGACCATTTTCTCTTATTTAAAAGCAAAACTTTTCTCTTTTCTTAAAAAGATGCTCACTTTGTCCTTAATTACTTGTCCACTTTTGAATTGACACACCTATTAAGAAAACAATTATTGACATAGTGAATGTACCATTTTATCCCTATTAATTATGAAGTGGATGACTTAAAAATTTAAGGTTTTCAAGAAGTTTTACATTTTTCAAAATAATTAATTGAGGGTATAATAGATAAAAAAATTGTACTTTCTTGATTTGTTAAAATGGACAAGTAATTAAGGACAACTAAAAAAGGAAAAATAGACAAGTAATTAGGGACAGAGAAAATACTACTTTTGAAGCATTGTTCAAATACAAATTACTGTTCTAACATTAATTAATTACACAAGAGTAATTTTTCAAAAAGCTTACGAGATAGGGTGACTCAAACGAAGTTTAAATAGTCAATCAAGTGAGTTATTATGATTTTGTATTTACCGAAGGTTGAATTATGCTGACTAGCGGGACCCAACGCTAACGAATGGCAACGAATCATATCCTTATCCCGCGAGATTACACACAATCATCAACTACCTTCCGACCAGCACAAAATTTAGCTCTAACTCAACTCCAACTATTATGGCTTTCTCCTCGCCGCTGTTTTCTCCGGTTAACTTCACCTTAAACCCTAATCCCCAACTCCATCATCCTAAATGCACAAAGCCAAACAACCGCCGGAACTTCTCCGTCTGCGCCATTCCGCCGCTCTCCACCGCTACCGACATCTCTGCCGTCACCGGTCCGTTGGACGGAACGACTATCGCCGTACTTGGCGGTAGTTCCGTGGCGGCACTTGCTGCTATTCTCTCGCTCGCCGACCCCGAGCGCCGGCGGCAGCTTCAGGCGGAGGAGGTCGGAGGCGGTGATAAGGAGGTGGTGAGAGAGTATTTTAACAATAATGGGTTCCAGAGGTGGAAGAAGATATATGGTGATACGGATGATGTGAATAAAGTGCAGTTGGATATAAGATTGGGACATTCAAAAACTGTTGAGAATGTGATGAAAATGTTGACGGAAGAGGGATCTCTACAGGGAGTTACTGTATGTGACGCCGGTTGTGGGACCGGTTGTTTGTCGATTCCGTTAGCTAAAGAAGGTGCCATTGTATCAGCTAGTGATATTTCAGCTTCCATGGTAGCTGAAGCCCAAAAACAGGTGATCTTTGTCGAATATTTTTTTCCGAGCTTATTTGTTAGATAATTGTTGCAGATTCAACATTTTATGTTTGTGGATGGTTAGATTACTGCAGATACTGCTGCACCCATTATAAGTACTCCAATACAACTACAACATTACCAGTATAGTCCCCCAAAGTGGTGTAGGGGTGGTAGAGTGTACTGTAGACCTTACCCATATCTCTAAGATAGAGATGTTGTTTCCGATAGACGCCTGACTCAAGGAATTATAAGTACTCCAATAATGTTAAGAAAAATTCCATATATATTTTAAATAATACACCCTCCGTCTCATTGTTTGACTGATTATCTAGTTTAAGAGGAAAAAAAAAATAAACTTGTCAACTAAAACAAGTAAACCGAAAGTTTAAAATTAAACTGCTTCTAAATCTAGAAAGGTGAAATTGGGACAGACCTGAAAGGAAAGCGTGCTACGTAAATTTGGACATAGGAAGTAGTTTGAGTCGAAGGTTCAAAGAGTTGGATCTGCCTATGCTGCTGCATCACAGTTTGAGTAGTGGTGAAATAAGAAATTTGTTTCTGCTTCTCTTAGGTTGAACAAACTTAATTACAGTGCGGGAAATGCAATATCTTAGCCTGTACCTTTTCTTTTCACCAGCAGCTTTTGTATTATCTTTGGAGTGTATCTTAGATTTCAAGACGAGCCCTTGATTCGTCTTAAAGAAAGAAACTTGTTTTTGAATGTAATTGGTATTAAGATTATGGCTTTTTTGGAGTTGAGAACTGAACAATACTTCTTAATCTTAATGAAGGCGCAAGAGGAGTTGTTCAAGGGTAAGGATGACCAGTCCCCGGCACCAGTAATGCCGAAATTTGAAGTGAAGGACTTGGAGAGTTTGGATGGGAAGTATGACACTGTGATTTGCTTAGATGTTATGATACATTACCCACAAAGTAAGGCTGATGGTATGATTGCTCATCTTGCGTCATTGGCTGAGAACCGTTTGATCCTGAGCTTTGCCCCGAAAACATTTTATTATGATTTGTTAAAAAGAATTGGAGAGTTGTTCCCTGGACCTTCAAAGGCTACACGAGCATATCTACATGCAGAGGCTGATGTGGAGAGGGCACTGCAAAAAGCTGGGTGGAAGATAAAGAAGAGAGGCTTGATCGCCACACAATTTTACTTTGCAAAGCTTGTTGAAGCTGTCCCTGCTTAAGATTGAAAGGCAAGTGAGATCTTATTTGTTTGGCCATGTTTCTTCGCTGCTGGTTAGATATTAGGTAATTCGTTGAGTGTTTATTATGAATGTGTTAATCTCACTCCTCAGTTTCTAACTTGTATAATAGTTTACAATGTATCTGGATTTTGCTTCTGACTTGGAAAATTTTGGTCGATATTATTAAATATATCATGAAATGTAAATTTAATCATCATTTGGTAGTTTTTATTCATTCGTTTTCCCCCTTAACTTTTGTGGTTTCCTGCCAGCAGGTCCGCCACATTTTTTCCTCAAATAATGCTTGATTGTTGTGAAGTCCTTCCCTTCATTTTATTCCAAGTGCATTGGAAACACCAAGAGCATATTATTTTCTCTGTTTCATTTTGTAAAATGACAGTTTTAAGAAATGGATACTTGTCTGTGAGTTTCTAATGGTCTAATTGAGAACCACTTAACCTTTCTTATGACATATCTTTCATCTTGTTTATTTCTAGTACAACCTAAAAAGGGAAGAAAAAGCAAAGGATTACACTCGGTTCTCTTGCTAAGTGCTTGCTTTTCATGTCATTATCCTCAGTTTTTCAGATAGCGGGTGCTAGTTAAATTCATCACTGGAGACACAGTCATTCATGGTCGAAAGCAGATGTAAATAAAATCTTATGGCTGTCAAAAAGATTTGAAGCTTCAGAACCAAGTACCAGCAACTTACTAGACTTCATAATCGCTGTCAAGAGCAATGATAGTCGATAAATAATCAAAACCTAGTTCTTACTTTATACCAAAAACAAAAATAAATAAAGGTACTGCATTACATCTTATCAGCAACTCTTCCTACTGCATCAGCTACCTTATTAAGAGCAGCAATCAAGCTATCAGTCTGTTCCTTCTGCTGCTCCCTGTCCCGTTGACGATTTTCCATTTGAGCATCAAGTTGTGAATGAAGCATGTTGGTGTTTCGCTCCAGAGTTTTCAGCAGTTTATATCCCAGATTACTATCAATACAACCATCTGGTGATAATCTTCTTTTCTTCACTCTGTCCTTAAACATGGGGCTATTCCAGAAATCTGATCCAGGCTGTTCTCCTTCAGCTGTACCTGAGAACAATACAGAGGAATGTACTTTACTGTTTCAATCTTTACGGTGTAGCATTCAACTAATCACAGATAAGTTCTGATGATAAAATGTTAGCAAACTTCTGTGTTGATGTTTTGGTTGAGAGAAAAGCAAGTTTTGAAGGACGTTTACCTGATCTAGGCACTGGAGAGGGAATTGACTTGGCTTTTTTGTCTATGATGATGTGTTCCTTCAGTGGGCTGCTTCCAACTTCCTCCGCTGCTGGAGGCATAACATCATCTTCCATAGTATATTCCCCAGTATGAGAAACATTGTCATTCTCTTCCTCTCCCTCTTCCGCTTCCTCTTCTTCAACTGTTTCTACACCATAGTCAAGTTTTTCATCTGTGGTTATGGTTACCAGAGCTAGTTGGTATGCTTCTGCTGTGAATTCCTTCCCATCCAAGACATTGTAGACTTCTCTGTCAAAAGAGCCTGGTAGCCTTTTCTCTCGCCTGAGATCGTTACTGATAATCCAATAAGATTCACTGCTTCCATTTGTCTGTGTCTCCCATGTTTTAATTTTCTTGAAATCACTGATCATGTTGCTCCAACGTTTTCTACATTGAACAGGTCCTCTATCTGCTCCATGTTGTCTGCAGTAAGAAGAGACCGAGTCCCATTTGGGTTCCGGTTTGTCTGATCCAAAAACAGAAGTAGATTTACGCCCCCTATGAGCTCTCTCCTCAGCAATCTTTTTCCCTTGTATGAGAACAAGTGTCTCTTGCCTAGTCCATCGCGAGTGTCTTGGTGTCTTACTTTTGCCATCTTCAGTCGGTTTTTGCTGTCCATCAGCTAACGTTGCAGTGTTCTCATTCATCTCTGTTGAGTCTAATGTACTCATTGATGTTTTGCTGCAGAGGTCAATCAAGAAGACAATATAAAGATCTTTGTGGAGAGTCTATACATTACTTGTTTTTTTTACCAAGTTGATTGGTGATTGACTTCCAAAGAAAGGCATGTATTCTTTCTTTGGGCATTGAATCTTAAAGGCTTTCTTAATTTTTC
Source organism: Solanum chiquidenum (assembly GCA_029582725.1). Lineage (NCBI taxonomy): Eukaryota > Viridiplantae > Streptophyta > Magnoliopsida > Solanales > Solanaceae > Solanum > Solanum chiquidenum. The sequence continues at coordinate 44,692 of JAJOOS010002132.1, forward strand.
AGATTTTTCTTTAAGTACATTTATGCTGTCTAATTGCAAATGCCCAACTATACAGCTTTGCTTGATTCTGTCATTGAAGATGTTGCCATTTCTGAAAAGGGAGAGCGACCATTTAAGGCATCTATTTAAAAGGTGTGTTGACCCTCTACCCTGGGTTACTAAAATTTACAAGTAACTGATGCTACTAAATACATTAAGTTTACCTAATAAAGTGGGATTGATATAACCGAAGACACTTACCTTATGTGATTGAAAATATTTCTCAAAAGATTAATAATGTTACCCCCTCTATCCAAAATCCTTGCCACCTTTTACTTCTCAAGATTGAAACCGCATTGAACTTTGACCAACATTAGTCTAACTTCGAGATAAGTCAAACGGACTCTCGAGAAATCAAAAGTGACGAGTATTTTGAGACCATGAGAGTAGCAAATTGCATAGTGTTTTCTCTCGTTGGTATAGCTTTGAAAAATCTATCTTCTTTCATTAGAACAGTGGTTTGTTTGTTTCAAGTAAGAACCGATCATAGAATTTTGATGTTTTTACTTGGTAATATATACAAAATTGTGTTCAGAAAGAGAGCAAAAATGGAAGTGAGTTAAGCGAATATTGTCCCACATCGGCTGAGGTAAAGGCAGAGAAAGAGGTGGAGCAATATAAAACTAAAGGAAGGAACAACGTTACACATACTTACCTGGACGGGGTCAATGGGCGATCAATAAGACCCATGGCCTAGGTTGGTGACCTCCATTGCACTTTGGAGGGGTGCCCGCCTAAGGTCGGCCCAAGTGGCCGAGCCTACGTCATAATTTGTGGCAGAGGGGGCAAGCGTTCGCGCGGCCCCTACCCAAATCTGAAACTAAACATTTGGTTCTACTTAATGTCGTGTTCCGCCTCGTTTCAATAATTTAGGCCCACTGACCTCCCCATCTATATGTTTGTGACTAAACGGGACGAGGACGCTGGTTAAAGAAAAGATTGAATGATAAAAGAAGTTGTTTTATTACTAGTAGTTTAAACCAATTATCTTATGTAGCGACACTTTTATTGTAAATAAATATTTAAATGTGAAATGCATTGAGTCTAAAATGGAAAATTCAAATTATACTCAAAAAAAGAAAAATCTACTTCCAACTCGATCCTCTGATAAAAAAAGAATTTACTGTAACTCGATTGATGAAAACAAAATCTACTTTAACTTTGATTGATAAAAAAGAAAATCTTCTTCAATTCGATCGATCTGTCTTTAGGCACAATCATTTTCAACTCGATTGATTAAAAAAATCTACTTCAACTCGATTGATCTAAAAATGAATTTACTTTAATTCATTGATCAAAAGAAAAATTTACTTCTATCAATATGTCTTTAGAGACGACCATAAATAAAATAGAAATTGCACTAAAAAATGTGGACAAGCAAAAAAAAGGGAATTCATACGTATTAAAATTACCTTATGAAAAGATTCGTTTGATATCCAAAAGTTGCTCAACAGTAGCCGGACAAGTGAGAAATATTGAGGTATAGTCGGATCTAAGCATTGGTCACATGGTGGCGGTGAAGGGAGAGCCCCATTGGTAGAAAATAAACCACAATCCCTTTAGGTTTATCCTACATTAGAAAGAAGAATTAGAGAAAAAAAACCGATATATATAGTGGTGATTTGATTCTTCATCATCGTAATTATTAAAAAGAAATCAACATTAATTATTTATTTTTAAAAATCTTAATAAAATAAAATTGAGTAAGTTGATCATTTTATTTGAAATGCCTACTTTAATATTACGTGTTAAATAACGTGACACATTAAAAAAGAGTCAATATAACTATGCGACGTGTCAAAATAACGTAACACATCTACTTAAATCAGACGTTAATAAACCAATTAAAAATTATCATATCAGTTCAATCTAATTTGTCAAAAAAAAAAAACTATTCTCATCACAATTCTTCCTTCTTGTATAACTATAAACATAAATTCATCACACCACATAATAGATACTCCTACTAAAATTTCTTACAAAAACCAAAAAAGCAAATAAAAATTCTTATCAACTCTATAGATTCAAGATCAATCTCAGAACAATTCTTTTCGTCTATACTCTTAAATATTAAAATTGTATGCCAAATCAATCATATAACATGATTTTTTATTATTTTATCCGTCCAACAATAATTCCCCACAGTTGATTTGACACAAGGATTAAGATTTAAGAAGCAGTAAATGATAATAGTAATTTTATCAAATCACCCTTATTAAATTTAAGTCATTTAAATATTAATAAATAAATAATATTTAATAATAAGAATAAAATAAATATAACAAGATAAATTATTCATTAATCTTATAAACTAGACAAATATTATTAGACATCTCATAATAGTATGATAGACAAGTAAATATAGACGGACTTAACTCTAGTTAATTTAATTACTACTAGAGTACTTGTAATATATTTTAACTAAACTAAAATTTATCACGATTATAATATATTGCCCACTACACTTGGCGGGTATCTTCGAAACTTTGAACTTGAGAAGAGGAGGGGGGAAATGTGGGAAGAAGAAGCAAATGGTATAAGAAGGGACGAAGAAGAAGCGCTGTTGGATCTGATTGAGCAACGTACTAAGAATGTTGAAAAAATTGGAAGAGCAATCGCTTATTATACTGGCGAGGTTTATCTTCTTTCTGACCCTAATCAAGTTTTTTTTAATGATTTAATGTCATTTTTTTTCGATTTTAGTAATGGGTGGAAGTTTAAAGCTTTAAAGTTTCTTACTTGGCGGAGTATGTAGAGAAGGGACTGCTTTGTTTGTTCCATTTATTTTATTTTTGGATTTTCCCCTCTTTTTGTTTTTGCTTGAATGATGAACTTTACTGTTTTGTCTGTGGGTATGTTTAAAGGTTGATTCTTGAGAATTTGGTGGTGAAGTTTTAGTTTATGGGTCATTTTGGTTACTGGGTATTGACATATTAAACACAAATAGAGGGTTTGAGCCAAAGTTATTGGTTTCTACAGAACCTCTAAAAGGGTTTTAATCTCCAAAATCAGTGCTTTATCTCACAAGCTTTCAAATTTCTGTTGCTTTGAGCTTTTTTAGAATAGTGAACTTCAATGTGTCTGTGTTATTTGGGGGCTTTCTGTTTTGTGTGGAGTGTATAACTGTATATGTATGTACATGTACAAGAGGTGTCTACCCTACTATACCGTTCTTGATAAGCCCTTGATTAAGGGTGTGTTCGGTATGAAGGGAAATATTTCATTTGTATGTAATCTAGACAAATGCGATGTGAGGTGGGGTGGTGAGGATGGGGCTACGGGGTGGGGGTAAAGATGAGGTGAGTTGGAGGGTGGGGAGGACACAACTAATGTTGAATGCCACATGTGGAACTTGTTTTCCCTACATAAGAAGGGATGAAGAAGAAGCGCTGGTGGATCTCATTCAGTAACGTAGTAAGAATGTCGAAAAAAATTGGGAGAGCAATTGCTTATTATACTTGCAAGATTTATCTTCTTTAGGACCCTAATCAAGTTTTTTGTTAATGATTTAATGTCCTTTTTCAGTTTTAATAATGGGTGAAAGTTTAAAGCTTTAAAGATCCTTACTTGGTGGGGTATGGAGAGAGGAGACCGCTTTTTTTGCCCCATTATTTTTTTTAAAATTTCCCCTCTTTTTGTTTTTGCTTGAATGATGAACTTCACTCTTTTGTCTGCGGGTATATTTAAAGGATGATTCTTGAGAGTTTGGTGTTAAAGTCTTAGTTTAAATGGAAAGAGCCCGAATTTTAGTTTATGGGTCATTTTGGTTACTAGGTTTTGACATATTAAATGAATTTGTTTAAGACAAATAGAGGGTAGGAGCCAAAGCTATTGGTTTTTTATCAAACCCCAAGAATGGTTTCAATCTCCAAAATCAATGCTTTATCCCACAAGCCTTCAAATTTCTGTTTCTTTGAGCTTTTTTAGAATAGTGAACTTCAATGTGTCTATGTTATAGGAGCCTTTCAGTTTTGTGTGGAGTGTGGTGTGTATATGTATGTACATGTACAAGAGGTGTCTACCTTACTATACCATTCTTGATAAGCCCTTGGATTTAGGGTGTGTTTGGTACGAAGGGGAATGTTTTCTTGGAAAATAAGTGGGTTTATTACTTATTTTCTTGCGTTCTCACGAGGGGATATCTGTTGAATGTAGGCTATTACCTGGCAGATGATTCATATCTAATTTAATATGTAATTGGAATAGTGTGGGGTCTTTCTCTTTCTTTGGGACCATAACTAATATTTCAATCCCCCCCCCCATTGGAATGAGTTACAGCTTGAACAAAAAGAGAAGAACTTAGAGGAGGCACAACAACAACTTGCTCGCATCCGGGGCCAGGCCATTGTGGCAACATCCACAAGCTATCATGGGAATGACTTGAATCCAGTGAAAATCGAAAGACGATCCATGAGTCCGATCCAGATAAGTGATGATTCTTCTGAAGGCCTCTCTGAGTGTGAACCTCAACCTGACAAAGACAACATTGTGCCACTTAAGAAATCTTCAACACTTGATAAAAAATTAGCAAGATCTTTTCAGAAAAACAATGATGATTCCAGAAAGCCGCCCCGAGCAAAACCACTACTTATCATTCCTGACATGAAACCAAAGGGTTCTCTGCATTTGAAGATGGAAGAATCTAGTCCCACCCCATGTTGTTCTGACTCGTGTGCTGGAGGCTCAGTTTTTTCTTTTCGTAACACTCGTATTGTAAGGTCAAAAGCAGATACGAGCGTGAAAACCCCTCCTGACACCGGAGCTGCTGACATTGAACATAAAGGAACAAAAAGGAAGTCTGGTAATACTATATTTGTTACATCTGATCTATCGATACTAGCATGTGCTAACATGCACTCAGACATACTATGCAAATGCTTTTTCATATAAAATTACCATCTGATGAGCTTGTTTCTCATCTTCGCTTTGTGAATATAGAACAAATAGAGCATAAAGAGCTGATTCCATTGATAGGTAGATCCTCTTCAGCAAGCAAGCTACAATGCCAGACAACCAGTGTCATACCTAGTCAACACACGCGAAAGCTGAGAAATATTGTCTTGTGCCCTACTAATGATCAACTTTTTGCGAGCAGGTAGATTAGAAGTTTATCCACTCATTGTAGATGACAATTGTGATTGTGGATGCATTTTGTTTATTGCTTCTAGATCTTTAATGAATTATGGATGGACCAACTGTAGAGCAGAGCTTCTAGATTTTATATATACATGTATAGAACAGCCTGTTAGTGTTTCTCATACAATTTTGAACTTTCAACATCGAATGGAACCATTTGATCTTTAATATATTCTTAGTTGTTTAGAAATGCTCACTCAGAGTTCCTTAACATGCAGTGCGCTGGATGGGGTTGTCAACTTGTGGCAGGTGCAGGACAGGGGGTATGCCAAATTTCTGACATCCAACTACTAGAGCTGCATCTGTATCTTTTTCTGCCACTTAATAAGCAATAGCTTTAAAAATGTTAATTTGTCTTCCCTTTGCATCACTAAATGCTTCTATTTTGATGCTGTGTCGCTTTGATATTCAGGTCATGTGCCAATCTTCTCAGTAGCACTGATTGCTTTACCCACAAGTGTAAAAGATGGCCAGAAGACGTTGCCTGGCATCCAGAAGGAAGCAGTCTTTTTTCTGTGTACCGCGCTGATGAGGGGGATTCACAAATTTCAATATTGAATCTTAACAAGGGAAAAGAGGTATTTCTAGGAAATTATGAAGTTATATGGCAATTATCATCACTGTAAAATCTTCATGATTGAAAAAGCCTGTGTGCATGGGCATGACATATGATAAAATCCTGTTTCACTTCTAATCTTAATCTATATGCATAGGGTGGTGTATGAGAATGTATTTTCTAATGGTTTAATAGATGAAAGGATAAAAAAAAGACTCAGAACAAAAAATTCGTTGAGTGAGAGCTTGTAGGATTTACAAAAAATTTGTTTATGGTTTTTGGAATTTTTCATCTCCTCTGTGTGTATGAGGGTACTGGCCTAATTTGTGGTATTCACTTGACAGTTCTACATAAAAAATTGAGGACCCTCGTACTTTCCTCCCTCATTAACGTAATTTCTTTATCTAGAGGCACCAACACAGAGAGAGCGATGGAGGGGGGCGAGGGGAGGGAGGAGCATTGTTTTGTTGCTTGTCACTTATGATGTTCTTGGTTATGTAATCTATGCTAATTGGGGCTAGTTTTTTTTTGCTGATTGATGATTACTCATTCATCTGTGATTAATAAAGCCAACAACATAGAATAACTACCTAATCTCCTTCTTATATGCCCAAACCCATAATTTGATTTTATTTTCACTACTAACTATAAAATCCTTGGGCTACACTTGTTAACTGTTTTTGTTTCTCTGCTACACTCTATACTATTGATTATTGAATGCTCAATGAGTGTGTATAGCTCTTAAAACATTTTTAGATGCTCACTTTATAATATTTCATGAAATCTCATAAAGTGAAATAAAAGAAATTCGGAAGGAGATAATTGGCTAAAAAGTTGGAGAGTGGTGTCAGTGCAGTATTAGTTCTTTTTTCCACGTTGACTGACCAGTTTTGCCTTAAGGACGAGGTTAATTGTAGTAGAAACATGCGTAAATCATAATTTAAAATCTTAGGAAAGACTCTGGAGATTACTGTAAGGTTCAGGGATCTATGTCTTTCTCTATTGCACAATTTTGCTTAAAAAAGAAACAATGTTTAAAATTACAGAGGCAGCAGCATGTTTGATTTTTAGACCTTAGTTAAAAATTAAACTTCCAAGAGGGGTGTAATATGTCCTCTGTCAAGTATACAAGTACATAGAAAAACTCTGAGATCTCTTCCCTCTACTGAAGATAAAATACCATGGGAACCCATCAGGTAAGACCGATACTTATATGCTGCTCCTCCAGCCTGAACTCTATGAACTATAGGTGCATTGTTTTTCTTGTCTTTGTCATTCTCACAATTACATACTTTCGAGCCTTACACTTGGTTATGTCACGTTTGATTGTATCTCTTGCATACTCTATTTTGTCAAAAGACTTTTAGATTTTATCTGTCCTTTGTTCTCATATCCTGGTGTATTAACAGAATATGCAAGTGAATTTCTTGGAGGATAAGCCCCATGTCAAAGGGATCATTAACAACATAGAGTTCATGCCATGGAAGGAGAGCTGTTTTGTTACTGGTGGTTGTGATCATGCAGTTATCTTGTGGACCAATAAAGATGAAGAACATTCATGGAAGCCTAAAGAGTTGCATAGCCAGCATTCTTCTGCTGTAATGGGAGTTGCCGGTTTGCAGCATAAGAAAGTTGTGATGTCTGCTGGTGCCGATAAGCGTATATTTGGATTTGATTTACCAGCTCAGAAAATTGGTTACAAGCACCAAGTAGAAAGTAAATGCATGAGTGTTCTTCCTAATCCATGTGACTTGAATCTATTTATGATTCAGACAGGGTAAGTTACCATTATGGTCATTCTATGAACATGTTCATTATGTGCATATTATATTCCCTTTTTCCATTATGTGCATGTTTCATTATGTAGATATTTCTTTTACATAGTAATGGGTTTTCTTGCCATTTCCCATTCACTTGTCCTCCAAAGCACACAATGTGTTGTATTTTTGCGTATGTGCAATGTCAGATATGATAGGGAATTGCACAACTTGTAACTTCATTCTATAGCACTGGTTTAGTGCAAGGTTACCATCTACATTTTTGTGTGTGTACTGGTTCTTTTAAGAAAAAGATGATAAACTAGACCTAAAATCACGTGGGAGAAATATGTCAGAAAAGAGCTACAGTCTCTCAGACTCCACAATCCACACAAACTTAGCTAAGGATATAAACGATGGAAGTGAAAGATCCTCTTATCAGGGATATCAACTAGTTGGGATTTATGTTTAGTTTTATTGGTACACTTACATTTGGGCTGGTGTTTGGCAAGAATCTTTAGTTTGTTTAAATATTGTTTGCTAGTAGAAATTGTAAAGAACCTTTTATATTGAAAATGTAGAAAGCACTAATTTCTCTTTACAAATTATGCCATTTAACAGAACGGGTAATGAGTGTAATGGATATTGAGGATTCACATAGAAAACCTCAAATAGTGTATGGGATTGAGGTTTAGTTGTCGTAGTGTAAAGCCTGTTTTATTTTTTGAACAATTTTCTCATCATGTCACAAGTTTGATTTGAATTATTATCTTAAAAGCATATTTGATTTGATCAGGAAAATGTTAAATAAGCTGATATATTTTCATTTTGCTTTCTCTAATCCACTGCAGGACCTTAGAGAAGCAGCTTCGCTTGTTTGACTTTAGGTCAAGGGAAGCAGAGATCCATTCCTTCGGGTGGAAACAAGAAAGCAGCGACTCACACTCGGCTCTTATAAATCAGGCTTGGTCACCTGATGGTTTGTACATTACATCTGGCTCAGTTGATCCTGCCATTCACATATTTGATATACGGTACAATTCTCACGAACCTTGCCTGTCCATTAGAGCTCATAATAGGCGAGTCTTCAAAGCTGTTTGGCACCATGCCCTCCCAGTCCTCATTTCTATATCATCTGACTTGAACATTGGATTTCATAAAATCGTTTGAGGTGCTTAAAAAGGCGTTTTCCCTTTCCTTTTTAGCACTCATTGTTCCCATTCATTTAGGAAGTTATCACCGGGAAGAAATATTGAGGTCTTAGACCAAAGAAATTCACCGCGCGGACTCTGATACTGCGGTGATTTAAAAAGAAATGTTAAGCAGTGTCATCTTTTCTTGTGCCTTACTCCGTATTCAGGCTGTTAAATGTGCTGTGTTTGAATGAATGCAGAAGCTGTTGAAAAAGGCTCTGTACCATTCAGAAACATTTTCCTCCTTTTTTAGCTCATAGGTATGTCAGTTAGTTGACTGCTGTAGGCACCACCAAGGGAAACCAGACACTTAATAGAGTTGTTATTACCGTCTAGTCTTCGTGGATTGAGTTACCTGATAACTGTGGTAGCATGGAAAAGATGTTGTCCAGGACACAACCTTTATCCAAAAGTGTGAATTCTTCCAGAGAAAATTAGGATGCCATTCGTCTTATTAGGTTAGATTCACATCTTATCTAACTATATATGCTCCACTATGACCTGTAACGCCCATCTCTATTGGTTTACCTGTTGGCCTTCTTGATCGTTGACCAGAAACTACACCTTTTTTTTAAACAAAAAATGGGGGTAGGGGAAGGGTAAATTTGCTGAGGTTGGGGGTGTGGTTACAATTGAACCGTCACCAGCAAGGTGAAAGCTTTGGTAGAACTAATTGAGCTACTAAGATTTCGACAAAAATTAATATAAATATTGAATGTTGTGGCGTGGGCAAAATACTTTACATTTGCTCTCAATAAACGAATGAATTTCCATGAAGAGGTCTAGGTCTTAGGTCTACACCAATCATGCTCTAAAAAGTAAAAAAGGCTTTTACCAGACGTATAGATCACTTCATTCATTAATCGGAGGCGTTGGCTTTTTGATTGCTTTATTTTAAAGAAAGACTAATTTGATGGAGGATGATTGTGTTGTCTATTTATTTAATAATAATGACCTATGCATGTAAATTTGATAGTAATTTTCAGGCGTGGGGTACATGCCCAACAACTCAATTCGTCTGGTAAACTACTTTGTGCTTCTCATAATTTAGGTATATATTCAAGAGAACAGACTAAAATAAAAGACTAAGAGACTCGGCGAGCGAGAATTCATTTCTTTATTCAAGTGGAAGGAGAGAAACCGCGGAAATAGTGTTTTTACGAAAGTATAGTGGCAAACTCGTAGGTTGTTCCATTTAGACTTTGGTTATTAAACATCATTCACACTAATTAAATTAAATTAAAGAGAAAGTTAACATGGAGACAGAGAAGTCGTCCAATTTCTATAATTACATGCAACAAAGTGGAGCAGATTAAAAAGTGATGCTTCCAAAAAGCTTTGCAATGCTTACATGTCAATTCACATGGTCTTTAATTTCTAAACTAATACAATAATTAATCAGCATGTAGGGTCGCTTAGCGCTGGACATTTTTCATTTATGCATGTAACTATTATTTTAATACTCAAATCAAATTTCGTTTCAATTGAATATCTCAATTCTTAATAAAGTGTTTCAATTAGACACTTTTAATTCAGATTTTAAAAGATCTTTTGTGTATATTTTCATTCGTGTATTAAGTAGTTAAGTTGACAAATATAAAATATATCATTTTGTTTCAATTGTACACATTCGCTTTTATCGTAAACCTAACACATTTTTACTTGACATTGATGCATATAATCAAAGGAGATAAACATATTTATATGATTAATTTAACTATTTAATAGACTAATGAAAATACATAGTTTTTTTCTTCAAAATTTGATCAAAAGTGTCTAGTTGGAACAATATCTTATTAGGAGTTGAGATGTTTAATTGAAATAAAGTCAGTTGATTCGAGTGTCTAAATGAAATATTTTGTGAAAAAAATGATTTCTGAAGACTTAAACATGTAAGATAAGTAGATTGATTTAGAGGATTAGTATTTGTTTTGATAGGCAGAGAGAAGAGAATAAAAAAAATCTTTGGATATAAAATTTAAATCGAAAGTTTATTATTATCTCTCTTTAATTCAAAGGATGCAGTGTAATGTAGTGAACGAAGTCGTTTCTCTTTTAGTTAAATATTTCAATTTCGAACTCTGAATATGAAAAAGTCTTTGATAGGAAGCGCTTCCCTCCTACATGACTCAAATACAAATTAGTTCGACTTCAATGCGGACATCAAATAGGAAATCATCAAAAAAATGAGAAAATTGTTAGCTCTCTGAGTTTCATTTTGAAATTTCTAAGATGTAAAAAGAAAAAGAACTTCATTTCTTTTGATTTTTGGTTATAAAAAAGTAGGTGCGTGGAAAACCAAGCATTATCCAAGTATAAGAAAGAGAGATTTGTTGTAAATGCGGACTTGGTTGTTGACCAAGAAAGAAGAAATGTGAGTCTTTGGGTTTCATATTCCAGTAGAGATCACTCAGATGTCGTATAAACGAATGACTCTTGCTTAATATCTAAATCAAATTCGAAAACTTTGAAAGAATTAATCTCAAGAATCAAGAGGTTGTACATTGAATGAGCAATAAAAGCTGTGAATCTAGGTGACTCCAAAGTTAAAGAAAATTAAATCCGAGACTTTTAATTAAAGAGAAAGGAGTACTTTATCATTCATTATTTTTTATTACTTGCTATTTATTTTTCCTTATTTTTCTTGGAACGAAACACTTAAAATAGTCATACTTTAATCTGGAAAAAACGCGCTTTTGTTTAAACGGAAAAACCGAGTCAGTGGGGTGGCCCACAAAGTTGTCTCATTTCTGCTAAAATCCATTGTTGAACAGCCGTTACAAATATATATTACACAGAAACACACAGCAAAGGAGAGAGAAATTGTATCTCTTTGAAAGCGGCGGCCATGGGAAATTGCTGCTCTGATGTTGCCGGTGGACAGTCGGCAGTCGGCGGTACCGGAGTTAACCAAGGAAATCAACCAAACGCCCCTAACGAAGCCGTCGATGCTTTCCTTAAGTCTCGCGGTTACCAAGGCCTCTACTCTCAGATCGAGGCACTTGGCTCTCTCTTTCTCTCTATTTACTTCGATTTTCATTCAATGTTGTTTAATTATACGCACATCTCATTTTCTCTATGTTTTGTTAACCAGTGTAAAATTAATTTTGAGGAGTTAGTTTCTCGGTTTATGGTTGAATTTTATGATATACTTCGATGAGGAAATTCATTTGAGCAGATTGGACTACAAGTTAATAGGCATTGACTGTTAATTGACTTACTCAGTGATTTTGAATAGCTGGCTTGATTAGATATCCCTTTGGTGATTGAAATAGGCAGGGACTCCTTAAAATTGAACTTGTACTATAGCTAGTTAATTGTTGTGAGTGGCTGATTTTATGCTAGATTATATATGGAGTTTGGATGCCTGTATATGTCGGAAAATACAAGTACAATTGAAAAGAAGAAAAAACAAACAAACAAATTTGTTAGGGTGAGACTGAGACATATACATCTTGCTCTCTTTTAAGCAGATTCAGGCCTACTACACTATATTTGTCACTGTATTACCGGTTTGTGGTTGATTTGTGATAATTTGGGAAGAAAATTCCATTGACCAGATTGGACTCCAAGTTGAATTAGCATTTGACCGTTTGAGAAACTAACTTACTCCGTGATTACTGAGTCACTAGCTTGATCAGATGTCCCTCTCTAAATTTGATTGGTGATCGAAATGGACATGGACTCCTTACATCCGGACTCGTACTATAACTAGGTACTCACTGTGAGTGGTTAACTTTCATCTAGATTATTTCTGAAGGAAATTTAAAAACTGTCGATGTTGACGAAATACAAATACAATTGGGAAAAAGAACAAATGTTGTAGGTTGAAACATGGATATCATGCTCTCTTTGAGGAGATCCACGCTTACTGCACTATATTTTAATTGGTATAGCATTAGTACTTTAAACTTGTCTCTTCTAGGATACAACAAGTAGACCGACGATGTTGTTAGACTCAACAAACTCTGGACCAGTTGAGTCCAAAGCTCTTGTACAAAGAACACTTTCTCCCACAAGTAATACCCGCTCTTTTATGGGAAATATGTTGGAGGCTTAGGCTTAGACTTAGGCTTTTTCTTTCTCAGAACTTTTTTGCACTATCATATGTCACTTTTGTTGCACACTACTATACTTCTAAATTATCATCACCAGGCAGAAAGACTCTTGTTTATAAGCATAGAAATTTTTACATCGAATAAATAAGAGTTTAGTTGGGCAATGAAGTTGTAAGAACTTGAGATCATCCATTAGTGGTTAATAACTTGACCTATTATTGGGTTAATCAGTGGGTAGATCACAAGACAGTTGATTCAAGATATACACACGAAACTATGGCCACCCTTGTAGCCATTAAAAATGAAAATTCATGCAATTTAATATTATTATTTGTAAAATTAACATAAAATATCTCCAACATTCTCCCACACATTTGATATTAAAAAATAGAAGAAACTCTTAGAAAATAAGTACAACTTAATGGCTATAGTTAAACAATAGCCTATACCAAAATAGGAGATCTCAACAAGTTATTCCATTTATATGACAACTCTTTACGAGATGGAAATGCAAAGTACTTTCGTACCTATTCAACTCAAGTGATAGAAAGGTACTATATTCTTTTACCTAATACTTTCATGAATAGATAAATATCGCGGGGCAGTTATTTGTGAAGCAGGCTACCTCATCCAGTCCGTATTTTTCATTTGCTATTTTATTATGCAGCATCATATTGCAATTCTATCACTATGTACAAACTGCTTACCGTTATAGTGGTTTGGTCATTGTCTATAATTAATAGCTGCTCTTCATTTTGCAGTATTGATTTTTAAAAACAATATATTTCTTTGTTTGTACATTTGCAGTTGTCTCTATCTGCTACCAGCTTACGTGATCGTGATGTGCTTTCCAAGGTTTGTTGCTTATTTGACTTGTGTTAGATTATGTAAATGATAATGCTGACTTTCACGTGTTGTGATATAGTAGAACAGGAGTATTGTATGAATCATCATCTTTGTTAGTGTTGAGTATGGTTGTTGCTTTTTATTTATTCTGATAATGTTGTTGAATAAGAATTGCTTCATTTTCCCAATATGAGGATACATTAAATGTTTGCTTTGGAGTTTGTTTTATTTTTTCCCGAAAAGATGTCAGTATTATTACATTCATGAACGCTCCCAGAATATCATCTGTTTGGCCTAGTGTTCTTCACTCACCAAATCTAGCTTCTAAAGACAACCTGTAAACCATAAGTTTAATGGAACTATATTCGGGAAAATGGTACCGAGCATAGAGGTTATTTTTCATGTAATACGAGTTTTGCCTGCTAGCTTGATATCATTTTTGTCTTTGATTTACTTTGTACAGGTAACTTCTAAAATATTGCTTGCTGGACAAGCCCATAATTAGTACACTGGGTTTTGGTTGCAGTCCTGGAATAAGTTGCACAGACTCTTCTTTTTTGGTGTCACGCACCCGTGTCGACACGATATGGGTGTGCGTTGGAACCGAACTGGATATACAATCGATTTTGGATACTTAGACCAAAATCGATAGAGAAATTCAAGGCTCAATACAATGGTTGCTGAAATCAAAACAAAATCTAGGGTGAAATCATAATTTAGCAATGTGTTTTTTATTATTAAAAGATATTTGTATTAAAGAAATCTGCAGCCAAAAGGTGCTTTAACGATTCAACATTGCTGTTGAATGTACAATGACCTCAAGGAGTCTATTCTGGCCTCTATATCATTTGCATTAGACACGTTACACCAAAAAACAATACGGAGATACATTTGTACTTAATAATAATTACAAATTCAAACTTGCTTTCAAAGATTTGTGCATGCCTTTCTTTCTAAATAGTCCTCCATAATTTAGGCATGTTTAATTATCTATTTTTAGATATTTGAATTATTTTTAGCTGAATCCTTGCATCCGTATCCATACCCCAAATCTTAAAATTTGAACCATGAAGGATCCGACCTCTAGATCCGCACCATATCAGACACCCACACATGAGTCCGAGCAACTTAGGTCCTGGACTTTGGAATTTTTTTAGTTTTATAAATTATGAATTCTCTCTTATCCCTTTATTTTTGGTAAATGGTATTATTTTTAAAGATGTATGAATTATACCTTGTCATTATGAAACGCCTTGTATCTTCAAGCATCGTAGTCCATTTTTTAATATAGACATGTTACTAGCTTTGGACATTATAGACTCTAGGGGTTAAGTCATAAATATAGTGCAGTTTCATTGCTTTCTTGGTGCTGCATTTGTGAACAAAATTCCACGTACTTTCTTTAAAATATAAACATGCTACTGACTTAACTGAGGATTTGTTTGTTACAGAGTGATCCTATGGCAGTCCTTTATTCAAAAGAAAAAGATGGCTCATTGAAAGAGCTTACCCGTACTGAAGTAGTCCTGAACTCATTGAACCCAAAGTGGATTACAAAATATACTATGGCTTATTACTTTGAGACGGTGCAGAATTTGGTGTGAGTCTTGATACTCCATTTCCTGGTTGCTGTCAAGCAAATACATTTATATTACAAGCTTGCCTTTATTTCAGGTTCCGTGTGTATGATATTGACACTCAATTTCATAATCAAGATGTCAAGGTATTTATGTTGCTCCCTCCAAGATTTTGTTAATAATAATTATAGTTTTTCCTTGTCTCGTTATTAATTGCCCAGTGGTCATCATATCAGGTGGACCTGTGATTTTGAATTAGTTAATCCTCTCTCAGCTTTATTTTATAGGGGAACACATCAAATTTGTGTCCATCCAAAATTGAGCAACTTTGCGCTTAGACTTTTGGTGTAATATGCCCTCCCAACCCCAACCCCACCCCATCATTAGAGAAAAGTCTAGTTTTTTGCCCTTGATCCTAACACCACTCCAACTTGAGGGTAATATTAAATCATAGACAAAAGTTGAGGAATAAATTTGGTTCCTTTTTCTCGAAGAATTTTCACTTGTGGAGTCTACATATTCATGTACGAGCTTAGTTAATGTTAAGGGAAAATACAAGATGATTTGCTAATGGCAAGGGTATGGATGAGCCAAAGTGAACTGGATGGAAAAATTAAGCATATCCAGATTGTTCAAAGGCAAATTTGGACTTTCCTCTATCTTTCGTATGGTGGTGTCCGACTCCTAATGTAGTTTAAGAAAAGATAAAAATGACTTTTCACACATACCAAAAGTATCCTTAGAACTATGGTCTTAAATATGTACGCCATTTTTATGGTTATAAGAGCATGCCTTTAAGAGTAAAATAGGAAGTTTAAAATTACAGTGTTAAATATAGAAAAATTCTTGCCCCCAAGGCCTAGCTCGAGTGGCAAAAGGTGGAGGATTTATGGCTTAGGTCACAGGTTCAAGCCCCACACCATGCAAAGCGAAGTCCGGTATTTAAGTGGAGAAGGGTAGAGGGGCGGGTCCATTATCCACCGAGTTTAGAAGGCTTTGATTGGTCCAAAGGGCGGGTCACTGACAGATTTCTCGGTTATCAAAAAAAATCTTCTTGGGACAAACTAAAAAGAAAGGTATGTCATATAAAATGAAAGGAATAGAAAACACAACTATTTAGGTTTTACATGAACCTTGAAGCTGATTATATGGAGAAGACTTACAAGAAGTCTGTTTTGAACAGATTAATGGGCTATATACTAATTGCTTCACAATGTCTAAATCCATGTTTTTTTTTTGTTGTTTACTCTGTTGCTTTATGTGCTTGATTTTGAAATCAACATGTCACTTCTGTGGTAAAACAGCTGCATTTATAATGTGTACATGCTGATTCAATTTTTTATGTTTTTTGTGTACATGCACCTTCAATAACTTACATGAATGATGCATAAAACAACAGTTCATATTTGCAGCATGCTAAAAAATAATATTGGGTGTAACTGCTAATGATGCCATGTCTTTCACTTTTTATGAAAGGTTTTCAAACCTTCAAGCAATTCTCTTGATGTTGCTGTAACAGTTAGAACCTTGACTATTTCATATACTTTCCTTTATAGACATACCTCACCTGACTTTAAGTTACGCGTGCCACTTTTAGCTGTCTTCTTTTAATGGGACAATCCCATTCTTTTGGCATCTCAGGCGAGACGTGAAAAGTATCCACTCCATTTTAATATTTGAAGAGAACCTTTCTTTTTGAGATCCTTGCAGTTACTTGGTCTCAGAAGTCTTACATATGCCGTTTCTTAGGAGCTAGTTGTCTCCGTGATGTTTATCTTTCAAACTCAGTCGCTGCTTCACGTACACCGTGGATAATATCAGTAGTTAAAACAAAAAGTAGATCAATAGTAAGAATAATTTGTACAACTAACCATATATATGGTTTCATTTTCTCTTGCTCTCTATTACATTCTCATCTAATTGGATCTAGCGAAAATAGTTTCACATCTTATATATGAGCACCCATGATACGCTTTGAATTTGCTTTTGTTTGCCTATTTTGGAAAATTTCTTATGCATCGTCTTTGCAAATGCTATTAGAGAGTACAAGATACAGTCATGTGTTATATATTTTGTTAAAAAAATGAAAGGATACACGATATAAAATCATTTGCTTTTAATGCTCATTCAAGTGCTTTCACAGAAAAGATCCTACAAATCATGGAAGTTTATATAATTAATGCAGATGCTTAAACTGGAGGAGCAGGACTTTCTTGGTGAGGCCAGTTGCACAATGGCTCAGGTGTGCAACCTTTTTTAATCACAACTTCTGTTCCTGAAATTGTATTATCGCCATAGTTTCTGCTAGAAGTGTAGACAATGGGTTTACTACCGAGGCTGTTATTGGTCTGCTGAGTGCTGACTGAACAGTAAAGTGAAGACACATTTCACCTTGAGTCTTTTCTACTAATTGCATTGTGTAGTACTTGGTTATGGATATGCACTCCACTATTTAGTTGAGACCTGGAATAGATTGTTCATAGTCCAATTGCCAATACCTACTTGGGTGCAATAACATTTTTGCCACTATTCGATATGGATTTCCTGTTGGTGGGTAGCTACAGTTTTATGTATCTGCTTTTCCATATGTACCATTTACTTTATCTTTCACGAGGTTATGAATTTTTTTGTCGGATAAGGTTACAAGCACTGAACCTATTTATATTTCATATCTGTGTAACTTGAACTATTCTTTCCAACCATCTTTGGATTCAAGTAAGTTCTGGTGTTGCCATTTTAGTAATGTCATTGTAATTGTGAGGTTATTTTTTCTATTAATCAAATGAATGTTAAACATATTTCCTTGTAGATTGTCACAAAGTCTGACAGATCCCTGACCGTGGACCTTGTATGTGGCGAACAATTTTCTGGTCAAGCACATGCACAGAAGTTTGGCAAGCTTACAATTTTTGCTGAAGAAAGTATCAGCTCAAAGACTACAGTAGAGTTGAAATTAAGATGTTCAGAATTGGAATCGAAGGATTTGTTTTCAAAAAGTGTACAAACTCATCAGAATAGTATTTTCTTTTATCATTTTTCATATGATGCTGATATACACAATTCTTCTGTGTTTGGCAGGATCCATTTCTGGTGGTATCCAAAACTACTGAAAGTGGAATTGTTGTTCCAATTTGCAAAACAGAAGTGATGAAAAATGATCATTCACCCACCTGGAAACCGGTGTTCTTGAATATTCAACAAATTGGAAGTAAGGTACAATACAATGCTCTTTTGAGTGATCAATTTTCTATTTTCTTAAGATTGTATTATGTTTCCTGGGATAATAGAACCCTAAAAAAGAGGGTAAGAAATCATTTAAAGATTTTTTTATCTTGGTGGGGAACTATATGACATTCCAAGTAAACAAGGTATTTATGAGCTATAGGAGCAATGTGCTGACCTTTTTCTAAGCCTTTCCGCAAGTTCAGAAAACATTGCTAGTACTTTTCCATATGAATTCTGTGCAGTAGAAATAAATTTATACTTCAAATGATAAAACTTCCAAACTCACTTTTGGCAGATCTTTTGTTCTCTTACCATAATATTTCACCCATCTATTCTCTAAAACTTGAAATCAGCCGTCTTTTTTTGACTTTATGATTGCATTAGCAATAGTATCTTGTGTTGATGGGATTCTATAGATGTCTATGGGATCTTACCCTCTTGTGCAATACAAACGAACTTTACTCATCAAAGTATCTAATTGTTTTGATTTTGAGGGGCTATATATACTTTAAGAATTCACTTATTTTAAAGGATGTGATATGATAATATATTTTCCCCCGAGGAAATTATCATATACTCTATATGGTATGACGAAGTGCACAATGTTTGTTCTTTGATTTTCCATTTAGAAACATTTGAATTGATGCAGGAGAACCCATTAATTATCGAGTGCTATGACTTCAATAGCAACGGCAAGCATAGTTTAATTGGGTAAGCTTTTTCCTCTCTTGTTCATTTCTGACGTCTACAGACTGGAAGCTGACGGTATTTTTACTGATTGTCAGAAAGATTCAGAAGTCACTATTAGATTTAGAAAAGTTGCATTCTGTGGGTACTGGTGCAAATCTTTTTATACCAACTGCTACGGGACCAAAACAAGAAAGCAAGGTAAAGAACTCGTTAATCAGATAACGCAACTGCCAGATAAGCTTATTTAATCATGACAATCACTGGATTTCTATCCAGGTTCTAAAGAGTCAACTTTTCGTGGAAAGCTATTCTGAGAAAATACAGTATACATTCCTTGATTACTTGGCGTCTGGCTATGAACTCAACTTCATGGTGGCCATTGACTTTACTGGTATGTGGTTGTGCATTGATATGCATATATATATATATATATAAACAGATTCTCGCAAGTCTTTCTTTGTTTCCATAGCTAAGCATGGAATTCATATTTGTCGTCTTCATCAATGGTACAATTTATTTAGACAAATTCCAACCTCTTCCTTATTAAGATGTACAGGGGGATGGATTGAGACACGAAAGGTTGATGCCTCCATTGGCAACTCTTATTTATTTATTATTATATTACCATAAATAATAACAAGAGTTATAGATGTGAAACTCATCCTGATCTACCCTAACCTCCCACCTTACCCCTCTTATGCAAAAGACCCTGGAAAATTATTACATTTTCTCAATAATTTTCTGTATCGTATATATACACAGACGATTATTTTTCAGGAAAAAATAAGTGCCATAAATAATAACAAGAGTTATAGATGTGAAACTCATCCTGATCTACCTTAACCTCCCACCTTACCTCTCTTATGCAAAAGACCCTGGAAAATTATTACATTTTCTCAATAATTTTCTGTATCGTATATATACACAGACGATTATTTTTCAGGAAAAAATAAGTGCCATAAATAATAACAAGAGTTATAGATGTGAAACTCATCCTGATCTACCTTAACCTCCCACCTTACCTCTCTTATGCAAAAGACCCTGGAAAATTATTACATTTTCTCAATAATTTTCTGTATCGTATATATACACAGACGATTATTTTTCAGGAAAAAATAAGTGCCATAAATAATAACAAGAGTTATAGATGTGAAACTCATCCTGATCTACCTTAACCTCCCACCTTACCTCTCTTATGCAAAAGACCCTGGAAAATTATTACATTTTCTCAATAATTTTCTGTATCGTATATATACACAGACGATTATTT
>JAJOOS010002133.1:0-121484 GCA_029582725.1 Solanum chiquidenum
CTTGATTATGCTTATCGCTTATGGTCATTTTATTTGCTTCCGCGACCAAGGATGTGTTATGATACGCTATGAGGCTTGTTTGGGGTTCCTTCGGGTTCCCCATTCGCCGGTCACGTCTAGGCCCTAGGCTTGGGTCGTGACAATTAAACATTGCAGAATTAACTCCCCTAGAATCTAAAAGTTATGTACCAAAACATCTACGTAGTCTAAAATATGGGAGCACAACTCCAAAAAAGTTCGAAGTTCGAAAAATGGACTCGAGGAACAAGATGAACCCATACCAGCCCAGTAAAAGCAACACAACCTTGGATTCAAGAAATGTTGAACTCATAACTATCTGCTACATAGCAGCCATCACAATATGCCATTTACTCCACAAAGAAAAAGTAAGTGCAGTATAAGTACAAAAAATAATAGTGTACCAGTAGGAACATCGGCCAGCTCCAATCATACGAAATATGAACATGTAATCACAACTTAGTAAAATAAGAGAACATGAATAGTTACAGTAAGTAACATAAACATGAATCCCATCCAAAAGCGAATCTAGAGGGGGTGCCGTGGGTTCACGTGAACCCATGCTCTCCTCTCTAGATCATATATAGTAGTGTTATATTTTAAAAAAATATTTAAATATAGATGTGTGAACCCATGTTCAAAGTATCATATAATAATGCGATGATGATTGGGTGCACTTCTCTAAGTGAGAGATAAAAATTTAAATCTTATATCTATTTTGTCTCTTTGAGTAACACTTTTCCAAGTGGTTATCAGTTACACTTCTGTCGTTTCAACTAATTTTTTTTGTTTTTTTTCTTTATTCTTTCAAAATTTTCAAGTGTGTTACATTGAGAATTCCTAAAAAAATTAGCATTGTAAATTTTTTATATAATTAAATCAAATGTGTATATTAAAATTTAAAACTAGTAGTATTATATAATTTGGACCTATAATTTTTAAACTTTAATGGTTCATATTACGAACTAAAAGTCAAACTGATTAAATTTATATTTAAGATACATTTTTTCGTAATCGTACACCATCTAGCCGAAATCCTGGATACGCCTCTGATCCCATCCTATCATAGATAATAATAAGGAATGATTTAGAGTCGATCATCCATTAATTATGAGTTTTTCACTACGGATCAGACGAGGTACAAAATATATGAACACAAAAGCTATACGATTATTAAAGATCCATCACATACGACAACTACACATAAGGTATGTGTACCTGATGATGATGCTATGAACATAATCGAGCGTCAAGCTGAGCTTCACCATCAGTTAAGACCATGTCCTAGTCTTCATCGGTTGTCCAAAAAAAAATTGTTAGAGGCCAAGAGTTAAAGAACTTGATCTGGGAGTTGATGTTAATGAAAGCTTACTTTAATTCTTTGACGGAGAGGTTGACGGAGCTTTACCGGAGCTGCTACGGATACTTTTCCATATGTTACTGTCTGATGCCTCTTTCCTATCTTGTCTTTTCAGCTTTCCATTGTGTTTTCTTTGTTATTTTTTGTTTACTGATACTTTTTGGAAATGGTCCAGTTGGGCTCATTTCATTTTCTTGTACATTTTGTTTTGCCTTTTAATAAATGGGTTAGAAGCCCTCTATTGATTTAAAAAAAAAATGAATCCCAGGCCTCATCTTGATTTAAGAAACATAAAAAATATGTTCAACAACATTGCGATCAAACAAATCATGTTCACTCATGTAACCCAACACATAAAACAGCCACATATACCAAGTGTGGTGCCCGAGCCAATCGATAGATATTTGGTACCAGGTATGGTACTTGGGCCAACCAAGAGATATCATGTTCCAAGTGTAGTATCCAAGCCAACCGATAATCACACAATCACATGAATACAATCACACTTGTAACACCACAAGAAAATAGGAAAATTTCATTGCATTAGCTTGACAACAAGAAATCATTTTAGTTTAATCTCTTTTCAACTCCCTAACAACGTATTATACAAGTAACACTAGTGAACCAGTAGGGGTGTATAAAATCAAACCAAATTGTAAATCGAATCAAACCGAAAAAAATCCGACTAGTGATTTGGTTTGACTTGGTTTGGTATTGAAAAAAAAAAAACCCGACTATATTTGGGTTGGTTTGGTTTTAACTAAAAAAAAAAAACCCGAGACCAAACCAACCCGACATTATATATGTAATTTTAAAATTTTATTTTATACATAAAAATATTTACTTTGATATAATTTTAAAATATTTCTTATACTATTTCATATTTTTTATCTTTTAATATATTATTTGAAGTTTAAAACTTAGAATTTGGAATGGTCCAATAAAGATTATACTTCATAGATGTTGATAATTATAATAAAACTTAAATCAAAATCAAATAAATACTAAGGCAAAAAGAAAATCAATCCAACACTAAGAATGACAATAATATTGAATATTTGTTCTTTAGTTTTACATTGATTTAGACAATTAAAATACATAATCTAATTTTAATTTTCCTTAAATATTTAGTAATCTAACTAATGCTTATTAAATTATGATCATTTTCATTATGACTTTGCAATATTTATTTTATATGATGATTTCATTATTATTTTTTATTGAATATTTTAGTGTCATCAGTACTCATCTCATATTTTATGTTATTTTCTTAAGAAACACCTTAAATAATTGTATTTTGGTTGGATTAAAGAAATATTTGGAGCACAAGTTAATTATATGTTTGTCTGCAAACTTTACCGAAAAAATCCAAACATCTGAAAAAATCCGAGGTTTATTAGTTTGGTTTGATTTATAAATTAAAAAATTCGACACAATGGTTTGGTTTGGTATTTGAAAAATCCGAACCAACCCGAGGTTGAAAAATCCAAAAAAATCCGAATTTTATTATTTTGGTTTAGTTTATAAATTTAATTTTTTTACACAAATGATTTGATTTGATATTTGAAAAACCCGAATCAATCCGATCATGTATACCCCTATGAACCAGTTAATATGCACAAATAAGGTCAACATAAAGTACTTCAATCATCACCTACCTCAAATCAAACCTATTGGGAGGTTGTTGTTCTCTAGAAACACGCAGAAACAAGAAGCGTTAGGTATCTATATTTCCATTATTCTTGTGAAGCAAAAAGTTTGAATATTGGGAAGTGAAAAATGACAAATTATTGTTCTCATCAGTGTTTACTAATTTAATACAAGCATCTTAGTAATAGTGGTTTCTTGATGATTGATAGGTGCAGTTGGATCTGGATGGGTTCCGCACTTAATTCCTGTTCATATAGGAGATGTAAAATATGTTTTGCTTATTAATCTTTGGGATAAGGCATAAATTTTCATATCTTGATTTACCAAACTTTGATAACCTTTGTCTTTTACAAGTGCACTAGTTTACATATAATTTTATGTTGTATATTATTGTTCTGCACCAGATCTAGTTTTAAATTTCTTATGAGCGTAAAATAAAGATTTTTTTTTATTTATATATTCTATATTTTGTTGGCCTCCTTTCTTTGAATTTTGGATTGATACTATTAAAGTGTATAACCATATCATCCAAATGCTTAATTTGTTAAATAGAGAACATTTTTATTATTTAATTATATTTTCAACACGCTCCCTCATATGCGGACCAGATTCTTTTCCATCGAAGCTAGTGGAAATTCTTTTTTATTTGGGTGGTGATGAGATTCAATATCAAGACATTTGCTTGTTGTATTGCCATGTTGAAGTGTGTGATAATCTTATAAAAATTCTTATGTTGTTAGAGAGAGCACACTTTTATTATTTAACCTTTTCTTATTATATGATATCTTCAGCATGGATGATAGAATTCCTCCTCAATAGATACTAAGCTAGTGTTTGTCCATAGATTTCTAAATATTTTTGGCAAGTCATTTTGGGGTGAAATTTCTTCATGTGTTTGACCATAGCTTTGGAAAAAGTATTTGAATTTTTTCCATAAGTTCTAAGAACTATTAAAAAATATCCATGAATTTGTATTATCATATAATAATGAACATGTTCCGTGATAAAAAAAAAATCTCATATCTTATAAGCTTCAATCTGTTTATAAATAGTTTCACACATCAGTGTACGATCTATCCAAATTATATATCTATATTACTTTTGAAAAATTCGATGAAAAAATATCATTACATATTCGAGATCCAAATAACAACAAACACATCCTAAACATAAATACATTACATAAGTTGAGTGATCGCCTTCATAGTACGTGTCAAACTTGTCAAGTTCAGATTAATAAATGGTGGGTTTATTTTTTATAATATATAAAAGTTTGAGATAAATTAGAATTTTTAAAATTTTCCAAAAATTGAATTCGACCACAAAACTAGTTTTTTTTAGATTTGAAATATTTAGATTTTTTTGCCATGCTTTCCCCAAAAACTGCTACTTTTATGGACAAATGGAACCTAAATAATGTGAATCGGTTACCTTTTTACCTTTGTTGCAGGATATTATATGTAAGATAATGACTTCCGCAGGACAAGGACCCATGACCATGGGTAGTTAGAATTGTATCTGCAGCAAGAGTCATACATGATGTGACCCTCTAGAAGTCTACAATCGGCGGTGGCACTGTGACGTATGAAGTATGTATGAGTTTAAGTTGAAATACACTTACCCTTTATGTTGCCTTTATGCTGAGGCATGTATGGTAGTTGATGCTTAGTTATTCTATCTGTATGTTTCAGTCTTTTTTGTTTGAGTTTGCTGGGTGTATGAATTTAAAATAATATTTTTTTATATTTTTTTATAGATATATACTTGGATAACAAATTCTTTTAACATTAAATAAATGATTTGGTAGAAATGATATATTCCCCCTAGCCCATTTGTGTTTGTTACCTTTTACTAAATTATTTTGTTTTCTTTAAACATTATTTGTCAAATACTTCAAAGTCTAATCATAAAGAGATAATGGTAAAAAAAAAATACGCCTGAAGTATCACTTTTTTGCATGTTTCATACTTGAACTATCATGTGTTAACATTTTCTACCTAAAGTATCATCAACTATTTATGCCATGAGGACATTTCTTATCACTCTTTGTCATATATGTTTAGAGGCTCATGACTTAACCTAGTCGATGTTTATGCATTTCTATTTTTGTTTGGGAAAAAACTATTGAGTTCTGTCGACTCGATATAGGTTTCTGTAGCTCCACTCATATTGACGGTAAGTTAGAGATGGGAGCCAATCACATGGTGTGAAAATCTTATTTTTGTTTTATGTCTCCTAATCTTTTTTTTGTTAAAAGTGGTTTGCTCATAAGTATGATGAATATAGTTGGATGTAATACAATAAAACCTTCAACAAATGGTGTTAAGCCCATATTGCAATGAGCTAACTTAGTTGATACTTCCTTTTTCCATTTTTGATCTTTTTCCTGTGAACTCAAAGACTTCTTTTCCTTTATGCAACCTTGTCATTCCCCTTGAGATATTAGTTAGTATGTAATAACCCTCTAGGTCATTTCTATGTTATTTCTTTCTTTTCGTGGTTAAGAGATTTCCTATAGAGACCCCAAGTTACTTATGGCTTTTTGGGACTAAAACTTTGGTTACCTGGTCATTCGTTTGGATTATGTGCAAGTTACTATGTTTTGGAGCTTCTAAAACTTGAATAGCTAACTTCAGTCAAAGAAATTAGAAAGACGTCCTCAAAATGCAATTCTAACGATTTTGTTAGCTCAAGAACGTTGAGTTTGTTGTGGAATGACGTTTCGTGCGGATCTCGAGGATTCTAGGTGCATCCCGAGCCCCCTTTTGGAATTCAGATTACGATAGAGCTTGAGTGTAGGACCACTTTTTGTCCAGGTGACCTCAGTTAGAAGTTTCAATTGCTCTATTGAGTCCTAAATTCTGAATTTGGTAGGAGTAGCATATTCCATTTGCATGCAAGGGATTCCAAGTGAATCTTAAGCATCCCGTCGGGGGTTTTGGCCTTGGCCAAAACCAACTGATGTGCTTCAGTTGATGCATGCATTTTTTCCTTTTGTGATTGTGGGCAATAAGCCGCGTTTGCGAAGGCCAGGGATTTTGGTCTCCACGATCACGACCCCTTCTTCCTATTAGCAAAACCCTTTTCAAGTTGGCCTCCACAATTGCGAGGTCTCTCTCCGCGTTCACGGTGCACATTTTGAGTGGTCTTTTATTTAAAAGACCAGTTGCGAACCAATAAAAGATATTAAGTTAAAAATTTAATGTCTTGAGTTGTGAGTGTCTTATTTGGGTGATTTCACATCCAGTGTGTCCGGATTGTTGGGAGCTACGTGTTGGGGTGTTCGGGGAGTGTTGGGGACTGCTTGGTTGAGTAAATATCTTCCCCAAAGGGAATGACAAGCCCTATTGTTTGTGGTTAAATGTTCAATTATTTTAATTTTTTGAAATTGTTGCATTTCGAGCCACAAATCGTGTCTTGTTTTAGGATACAAGTTGGAGGAGCTTAAATTGACCTTTTGACGGAGTCAACTTCAAGATTTTCAGTGTGGGTCCCAAATTCCTATTTTGACTCAAATTTTGGTCCATCTCTGATTAATGTGATTTTTGTGTCTAAATGATTGTCTTAATGTTATGATTCTATTTTTGATAGCTTGGCAACGTTAGGAGGTTGTTCAAAAGGAAAAAAGCTATAAAATTGTGAATTTGGAGTGCATGTGGTCTGGTTTGAGATAGGCTATGGCTTCCCATCGTTTATATTGATTTTTAGAATGTAAATGTATATTTATTTGTATGAATTTGTGTTCGTAGGTAGTTGATCATATTTAGTTACATAGAAATCATGTTTTAGGCTTACTTTGGGTATCTCGAGATTGTTGACATGTTATTTTCTCCTATTTCGATTATTCTTACCCTTTGACATGTATTGTACTTGTTTATGGTTATTATTGGAAGTATTTTTGGCCTTAGTATAGGTTTAGAATAATGCCTACCTTAGACTTGATCGTTTTGGAGCCAATAGGCCTAAGGTTTACTCTGACATCAATATTGACGGATTATCTCCATGTAGATTAATGTAGCTGACTTGGATCTGATAGAATGAGCCTTAGTTAGGTGGTGACTCAGCTCTAATGACCTTTTATCCTTAGCTCCCTCTTTCTATGGCCCAATGGTTTAGGGTTGAGATATCGGGCATCATTCAATGATTAGGGATTGGATTTGGTTCGAGCTTGGAGTATTATGCGATTACTTAGGTGTGGACATTGCTCCATCATGGAACTATGATGATGATTTGACTTGATATCCTTTATGACAACCTTTTATGGTTGCAGATTCAAGGTCTTGTCAAGTTGCTTTATTATTGGTTGTAGATTCAAGGTCTGGTCATATGATTTTAAGATGCAGTTTATGATTCAGACTCATTTCCTCTACGTAGTTGATATATGTTGCATTGACTCTATTGGTTACTTTATGAGGCCTATCCTTGGTTTGAGGTCCGGGCTACGCACTCTCTAGCTCTTGATTCACCAAGTTTTGTTTTCAGTAGTCATAGCTATTCTATGTACGATTGGTCTTGTGGGGTTCTGTTCGTATTTTTATTTGAACTTGTGCATGAGTACCAATTAGAATTTTTTACTCAATTCCACATCGTTCTTTTTTGTAGGATCATTGGGAAAAAGTGAGAGTATCACTAGGATTTTAGAATATTGAAGCTCATAATTCTTGGCCTTCAAGTGAGTAATGATAAACGCTCAAGTACACCTCATCCAATACTAGGTGTAGGCGATCGTAATCTAGTATATAACCCAACGAAAGGTTGAGGTCGAACCCACAGGGAGCGGTACCATATCGAATTCAATTAGGAATTCAAGTTCTTGGGGATGTGATCGATAATAAGCTAATTTTTCTATATGGGTAAATCTATATTACTAACAATTTGCTAAATCTTAGTGGGTAAGCTAGGTTTTAAATGCAATAGCTTTCTCTCGAACAAGTATTACGATTCAGGCGAGTTCTATCGAACCTTGACAAGCTTAACACTATAAACAACCAAAAACCTTAATTTATCTACTTTCTCGAGCTAGATAGGTAGGAATGAGTTAGGATTCACTCTCTCGAACTAAATCCATAACAACCTAAACACTACAATCATTAATCGATAACTTTGGTTTTAAAACCTCTCTCTCGAGCAAGCCCAAAAAACTAAATTAGAACTGCATTTGCAACTACAATTCATAAATTAACACTCAGCTAACAATTGAAACCACTTTAAAACAACATATAAGTTAGTAAACAACAATATCCATAAGCTAATTAAACAAATAATCACATGATCACACCCCAAGAATTGGGGTTTTAGTTACTCATCATAAAAGGGAAAAAATCAATACCAATCATGTTTTCCAAAATCTGGGTATTGCAATCCAAGACTTTACAATGGTCCAAAAAGCTCAAAATAAAAAACCCACTAAGAAATCTACTTGAAAACTCCTGCAACAAGGTTCTACAATGGAGAAAAATACTCAGGAGAATATTGGAACTCAGAACTGTTCGAACTCCCTTTTTCTGCTTTTAAAAATTCAATTTATAGTTTCCTAAATTTTTGCTGCCAGGTCCATTAGAAGAGATAAGTCGAGCATCGCCGACCTAGTCGGCGATGCGCCAATCTCTCCCATCCATCGCTGCTATCCATGTCCCTTTATCCTCAAGGTTTCAAGACTTTAGGCGATCCCAGTGAGTGTCGCCGATCCGTTCGACGGTTCACCAAGTGGTCAAATTCATCGCCAAGTTGGCTTCTCCCTAGGGCTGGTAGTCTGGAACTTCAGTCGAGCACTCGCCGAGTGGCTTTGGGTTGAGTGGCAATTCAACGATTCTCAAACTCTTGCTATTTTCAGCCTTTTTCATCTTTTAGCTCCTTTTAACTAGGTAATGTCCTTGCTTTGCTCCTTTTTCCTTCTTTGCTGCAAATGAACATTTCAACATCAGTTCGGAGAATAAATTAGGCATTTGAGGACAATAAACTATCAAAACAAAGCCTTATATGAGCCAAAATATCGTAGTCATCAACACCTCCAACTTAAACATTTGCTTGTCCTCAAGTAAAACTCAAGATCAATCAGTTCAAAAAGGCTGTTTACAAACAGTCCTACTCAAGACTCAACATGAATGTACACAAGAGGATCAAACCACACACGCAATGTTCAATTGTGCACTCTAAGTTTCAAACTGCGACAAACCAACATCAAACAAACTCAAGTTCTTAATGCTTGCTTCAAATGCAAGTTCAAGCTCGATAAGAGTATTAGAATGTGCTCACAACAAAAAATGATTCCATGCTTACACAAAGCTCATGAACTTTAAGAATTCGGAATCATAAAAAACTCTCACTCTCTGAAAAACAAACACATGCATGATCCTTCCCCATAGGCTTGCCCGTATTTTCCAATCAACAAGATGATAAGCTCGTTCAAAATCACAAAGGTCTTTCAAGGCTTGTAATGGGGTTGTGGGTAATGGTATGATCATTTTGGTTTAGTGACTTCTACCTTCATGAAGCATGACCTGCATTTCATTCTTTAACCTTACAACATTTTTTTTATTTTCAATAATCACATCCCATTCTTTTAAGCACTACTTATTGGATACCCCATTTGTTTTGCTCATTTCACACACTTTATTTCAGAACATTTCTCTTTTTTTTAAAAATCATTTTCATATTTCTTTCTTCTTCTCTCTATTTTTTTTGTATGGAGGGGTTCCTTCTTTTCCAACAAGATCTTTCAAAGAGGGGAATTTCTCAAACTTCTTTATTTACCTCCTTTTTCACAGCACCCACAACTTAGGCTTTTGGCCTAAGTTTTTCTATTTATAACAACCAATGCCTCATGAAGATTATAGGTGGGAAATAAAAGGGGTCACTTATGCTCAAGGTTTTTCCCAAGACAAGGATAGACTCAAATGGTGCCAATCAAGGTTCACACTCTCACAAGGTGGTCACAAAGAGGTATAATGACAAAATTGGCTCACTCTCCACAAATTGCCTAAGATCATCAATATCATTGACTCACATTAGCCAATCGGACAAACAAGGCATGTTCTAGGTATAACCAAGCATGCATTACAAGTCAATCTCACCACACATGACATCCAACACAATTATCAAAACAAGACTTAACCATTTTGGCAAACGTGCAATGTTCATCACAAGAGTGCCGCTCAACAAATCGCATAGTCACAGTAAGATGCTATGAGTTCACATATTGACTTATGCAACTCAATTCACCTCATCAGATTTGCACACACATGTCGTTCAAACAAGAACACTATTCAAGTCATCTGTATTGACTAAAACCGACACTCAAAATTGTGAGAGAACAACCACATTCACACAACAAAAGGTGGCAATTTTTAAAATTGGTTTAAAACCATTTGCAATACAAAACAATGGGCAAATATGGATCAGAAACCAAAATATAGATATATAAACCAAAAATCAGATCCAACATTCACAAAACCTAAAAATAACAATATTTACAAAACAAAAACAACCCAATAGAGGTGGGTATGGAAGTACCTCGCCCCGCCAAAATAAATAACAGTTGTCCTCAAATGCAAAGAGATAATGAAACTAGTCTAAGAATAACAGAAAGGGAGACAAAGAGTCATCCTGCCTGACTAGGCCTGAGTGAAGTCTGTATGTTGGCAACTCCCTCAGTGCCCGGCATATCAACATCATTATCTCAACTAGAGCCCACCATAGAAATGTCCCTCAAAGAGGCCTGTACAGTTGTATCCACCATGGCCCTCTCTAGGTCTTCCTAATCATCATAGAAAGACTCATCTCTAACACCGAGCTGCTCTTCATCTGTATCTGCCTCAGACTCAACATCTGCCTCATCAGCTCTAGCATCATCTCCGATCACAGTGGCTGAGGAACCTCAGAACAAGCTGGAATGTCAGTGCTTGGCATCTCAGGAATCTCTACAGTCCCAAACAGCATCGTCAGGTCCGTGGACTTCAGCTGGTCCACATCCTTTCTAAACCCAATAAGATCATCCTTTACGACTGTCACAACATCAACAGCACCCTGACTCAGCTCACAGGCTTGAACTCTGACTGTAAAGGCATCGAATGCCAACTTATGGCCCTCAATCAACTCTCGGTGCTCTTTCATGTCAGCCCTAATCGGGGCCAAGGTAGCAGTGATTTACCGTTCTATCAGCCCAGACACAATAGCCTCAACCCGGGAGGCACACACATCGGCATAATGAGCCAGATGCCCCATCTTGTAAAGCATTGCTTGGGTAATAGAGGGTCGGGAAGCAGCAACAGAACTAAAGGGAGGGTGTAAAACAGAAGTACTAGGAGTCTCAGAAATAGAAGGGCTAGATGTACATGTGGGCCCACTGGCTTGAGGGGGTATGATTGCCTCAATAGGCAACATATCAATGTCGACCTCCGGGGCTGTATCCACTTGTTCTTCCTTCCTCCTTTCTACCTCATCCCGCATGTACTCGGCCTCAATATGCCGGATGTCAGTAGAAGATGAGGGGTCACCTCCACATCTATCTTCTCATCTCTTGGGACACAGGCCCATCGGTGCAACTAAGTAATCAGCACGGGGAAGGGAAGTGAGTTCTGAGTTTCCTTGGCCTGCATGGCCATCTTTTGCTCAAATATCAGCCCTAAGTTCATCCTCTGGCGACCTATAATCGACCCTAGATAGGTTGCATTTGAATGTCGGAGGATGGACTCATTATGTGATGGCATAATGGTGCTACTAATGAACCTAAACCAGTATATGACAACAACGTTCATTTCCTTCTTCTCGATAGGTGCACCTTCCTCAATCCACCTCGGGTTGACATCGGAGAGGAGGGGTGCAACCAACCCTTAAGATCCTCCAAAGTCATCTTCTTGATCAAGTCTGGATAGTTATGCATAAAGTCTGTTGAGCACCCAAGTACCGCATTGATATCCAAACATCTGCACTTGACTTTCTTGCCTCGAACAACTACGAATTCAAATGGCTTAAAGGCACTTGTCTTCTTCTTCCCTTCGGCACCAACTCTCCGTAAGTCGAATAGATCTCCCGGACCCACATATGAATGTATGGGCCTTGGGGTTTGGTGAAAACCTCAAACTTATGGAACCTTAGAGTGTTCAACACTTCCGGATGTCTGTCCACCGCACCGTTGGTAAGCAATCTCTTCTCTTCTAGTATGGTCCTCAAACCCTCAGCCTTTAGTCGATTGAGTGACCGGGGAAGAGGACGCTGAACTGGTGGTGCCTGGACAACTAGTTGGGTTGGGGATGCAGCTAGAGGAGGGGGAGGAGGCTTAGGAGGAACTGGGATCCTAAACGGATCATTCATCGACTTGCAGAGTAGCTCCGCTCTCCTAACCTGCAATAATAGATTATCTTCTGGCTCGGAGATAGAGGCCGGAGAACCATCCTCACAATAACTCTCACTGCCGGAGGTAGTGAAGTGTTTGGAGTAGACCCCCTCACTATCAGAGATTTCCTCCACAACTTTCAACTTAACGGGCGCGTTGCCCTTGACTTTACCTCAACGGGTGCCTTGCCCTTGCCTTTACCTGAATGGGTGTCTTGCCCTTACCTTCACCTCCTTTTGGAGGAAGTTTTGTAGATTTAGCCCGGGAAGCAGACTCTTCCTCGTTGATTGTAATTCCACGTGCCTGCTTTCAGGGTGGTGTGTCTCTACCATCGACATTGGGTCTAGCCATACCTACAAAACAATGTAGAAATGTTAGAAAAATTAAGAAAATGTCGCAAAAAGAATTGCAGAAAGACTCGCCGAACTACTTTGGCGAGACAGGTCCGGCTCGCCGAAAGTTCCAGAACAAAAAATGCTCAAAAATTAAAGCTGGTCGGTGATGTGCAGGGCCATTCGGCGGATCGCCGACACCTTTTGGCGAACTAGAAGTAGCTCGCTAAAAGTTATAGAACAATATCAAGAATTTGGGGCGTAGAGGGGCGATCATAAGGTACTTTAGGTGAGTCACCGAGTGAACTCGGCGAACCCAAGTGTATCACCAAAAGTTACAAAATTCATACTCAAAATTTAGAGAATTAATGGCGATCTAGGGGACATTGGGTGAACTGCCGAACCACTCGGTGAGCTCGACCCAGCTCGCCAACTAGCCCAACGTGCCAAATATTTTCCCTTAATTCAAAATCAAGCCCGCAGCCCACGAAAATAAAATTAAACACTGAAATTATGCAGTTAAAGCAAGACCCATAAGACCCAAGCCCTCGGGGTACTCAGAATTCTGCCGATATGCCCAAAATTGGCCAATTGATGTCTTTTGCCCTTAAGAATAACGTCAATCACTCTATCGTTGGGCAAAATTTGACAATTAGCACAATCTGGGGTTACTCAGACTTCACCTTTCTAGACCCACAACATATTCAACACAACCCACAATTTTATCAATCTATGACATGGGTAATTACTACTTAAAGCCAAATAAACACAATTTCAATTTAATACGGGCAATCAAACTACCATACGATAAATTAAACAATAATAAATACATATAACAACCAAAAAATGACAATTGCATTTGATTTCAACCACTTTATAGAGCGGAGTTTGGAAATCCAACCTTTTATGCCGATATTTGTAAAGCTAGGAAGCAATGAAATCCCCAATATATGCCCCGAGCCAAAGATCCCTAGCAAAAGAAGAACAAAAGTACAAGAATGAAAAAAAATATAATATCGAATGTGAGTGTACGGAAGTTGAAAAGTAAGAAAATGAAGAGATTTTGAATTTACAACAGTTGGCCTTTTAAAAACCCTTCAGTTCACATGCCAGGAGGCGATGTTAGTCGCGGTCGCTGACCCACTCAGCGATGCACCGAGTGATACTTTAGCTCACCCAGTTTATAGAAATCCTAGAAAGTTAGGCGGTTTCAACAGTGATTAAGGTCAGGCACGTCGACCGGTTCGACGAATCACCGACTTGAACTTTGGCTCATCGAGTTTTACAGAACCTCTAACCAAATTTAGTTGTTCCAACGGTGGTCCAAGATGGGCTCGCCGACCTATTTGGTGAGATGTCGACTGGACTTTTGGCTCACCTACAACTCATTTTTCCACACTTTCCACTTTTCATCATGCACAATCGACACCCGTTATTCAAAAGCAATAATAAAAACACCAAAAACATGGGTTGGCTCCCAAGAATCGCCTTATTTAACGTCGTGTCATGACGAAGATACCCATTCAAGCCTCATTTTTGGGGTTGACTGTGGTGTCACTTGGCAACCCTCCTTTTGGTCTCGGATATAAATGAGTCTAGATTTGACACATTTGTGTCTCCAGCTGCTTAATAGACACGGAGTGAGAACTCACCGTTTGGTTAAAAGTTGAGACATCTTCTTTCATTTCTTTCAAAACTTTGTCTGACCTCTCCACTTTGGTGAGAATACGTGAAAGCATATCTTCCATACGGAAGCTTTCCGGGTCGACTCTTTGATCTTTTGGTTTTGGACGCTCATGGGGAGGCACATACCTATCCTTGTCCCCATCTCTTTATTTCTAGTTGATTCCATGATCACGCCACTCTCGCTCACGGTCTCTCCAACCATCATCACGATCTCTGTTCCAAACTTAGTTCCCACCTGGCCTTGGATAGCTCGGACGCAAACCTCCACCTTGATTTGCAAGGAAGCTCACTTCCTCATTGTACAAAGCATCAAAATGTGCATCCTCGAGGTGCACCCCGCTAGAACCAACAACATTAACCGCTCTAGTACACTACCCATGGCATTCTTTGACAAGAGATACAATTGGGTTATCATTTTAGCCATGTTTTGGTCCCTCTCTTGATCTTTTTCAATCTGTTCTTTTGTCATCCTAAATGTCACGGCAGACACCTGATCCTCTCTTGTATACTAGGCTCGATTTATTTTGGTCATGTTATCAAGAAATATAGAAGCAATCTCAAACGACTACTGCATGATACCTCCTTGAACCAGTTGATCAACCACTTCTTTATTCATCGAATCTAGATTCCGGTAGAAATACTGTAACAAGACGTTGTTTAGGAGTCAACGAGTCGGGCATTCAAGTAGTAATTTCTGAAACCGGAGTCAAGTCTCTTGGATTGGCTCACCGTCAAAGCGTTTGAAACCTTAGATATTATCTCTCAAAGATATCATCCTCAAAGGAGGAAAGAACCTTGTGTAGAATGCTTCAGTCAATTCATCCCAATTCATGATTGAGTCCCTTGGGAGATCGGCTAACCATTTGGTAGCCTCTCCCATCAATGAGAATGGGAACAACCTGAGCCTAACCAACTCTTGGGATATATTCTTGAACAAGAAAGGGCCACAAATGTCCATAAAGTTCCTTATGTGGTCGTAGGGGTCTTCATGCGCTTAATCACCAAATAACCCCTTCATTTGTAAGAGTTGCAGTATTGTGCTTGTTACGTGGATAACCGCATTCCCCACGACTGGTGGGAGCCTGATCGTTCCAACACCACCCAAGTGTTTATCGTTCACATTGGCCTCGTTCACATTATTCAGATTGCCCAGCTGGCTGGCATTACTACCGTTTACGCTCATTTCGTCACCTTTCAAAGGTAACAAGCAACAACAAACAGTAAGTGGGTTCAACTATAACACAATAAAATCATAAACTAACTTCAATAAAAGAATTCAATAACACCACTCCCTGGCAGCGGCGCCATTTTTGATAAACGCTCAACTACACCTCATCCAATACTAGGTGTAGGTGATCATAATCTAGTATATAACCCAACGAAAGGTTGGGGTCTGACCCACAAGGAGTGGTACCATATCAAATTCAATTAGGAAGTAAAGCTTGTGGTTTAGTTTGGTAGACATTGTCGAAATCAAACAAATTATGTTAAGGATTTGACAACGAATGTCAGATTGGGGGTTCAAAGATGTCAATTAACAACTACGATAAGCACGAAAACAGGGGAGGTAAATAAATAGATTGAAGTTCTTTGGGATGTGATCAATCATAAGTTGATTTCGTTATATGGGTAAATGTATATTACTACAATTTGCTAAATCTTAGTGGGTAGGCTAGGCTTCAAAACGCAATAGCTTTCTCTCGAACAACTATTATGATTCAGGCGAGTTCTCTCGAACCTCGACAAGCTTAACACTATAAACAACCCAAAACCTTAATATATCTACTCTCTCAAGCTAGATAGGTAGGAATGAGTTAAGATTCACTCTCTCGAGCTAAACCCACAACAACCCAAACACTACAATCATCAATCGATAGCTTTGGTTTTAAAACCTCTCTGTCAAGCAACCCCAAAACACTAAATTAGAATTGCATTTGCAAATACAATTCATAAATTAACACTCAGCTAACAACTGCACCAACTTTAAAATAATATTTAAGTTTGTAAATAACAATACCCATAAGCTAATTAAGCAGAATTGTTCGAACTCCCTTTTTTTGCTTTAAAAAATTCAATTTATAGTTTCCTAAATGTTGGCTTCCAGGTCCATTAGGCGAGATAAGTCGAGCATCGCCAACCAAGTCGGCGATGCACCAATCGCTCCCATCCATCACTGGTAATCCATGGTCCTTTCTACTCAGGGTTCTGTGACTTTAGGCGATCTCAAAGAGTGTTGTCATTCCGTTCGGTGGTTCACCAAGTGGTCAAATTCATCGCCAAGTTGGCTTCTCCTTAGGGCTGGCAGTTTGGAACTTTAGGCGAGCTGAAGTGCCACTCAGTGAGTCGTTGATTGGCTTTGGCTATTCTCAGCCTCTTGCTATCTTCAACATTTTTCATCTTTTTAGCTCCTTTTCGCCTTGTAATGTCCTTGCCTTGCTCCTAGTTCCTTCTTTGCTGCAACTCAACAGTTTAACATCAGTTTGGAGCATAAATTAGGCATTTGAGGATACTAAACTATCAAACCCAAGCCCTAAATGAGTTGAAATCTCAGACTCATCCAGTAACACTCTCACTTCCAAATGAATAATAGTTGACATAAATGATATTCTTGGCATCTTAGATTATTATTTGCTTGATTGGCTTGCTAATACCAAAGATTTCTTCCATGGTTATCACAACCCCTTTTTCTTGAGACTTCCACTCCAACTCTTTATTTTTGACCACTTGACAAGTAGCATCACATACTTCAATTCTTGCTCTCACACTGGTCTTTAAAGTTGCCATTTCAAATTCAACTTAGATTATTTCATGGAACCCAAGTTAGGGGTAAATTGTAGAAATCACCCCCCGTTTGGAACATTAGATGTTATAGCCTCTCACTATGTTCATGCTTTTGGACCAATCTCATGAGCCAAGTTTCACTAACCTTACCCATTTCATCACACATTTCTTCTTCTAGAGAGGCATCCACATAAGTTTCCCCAACATGAAGTCCTCCACAACAAGGTCATGGGTTATCAACATACGGATTAAAACCACCACGCCTAGTTTCGTCACAAGAAGCCATAGAACCAACACCAAAAAGAAAAAAGAAAAGGCAGCTCCATTTTGATAATTCTCAACTACCCATAACATGAATCAATGAGTAGATAGCCACTAACAATGTATAACCAAACCTATAAGGTCGGGGTCGAATACCACATGGAACAATGTGTCACCAATCAAAGAGATAAAGAATTACAAGCTACGAGTTTGAATCTAAATGAAAAATAAAATTATAATATTAAGATGTTTTAGGTAACAATCATGGATAGGGGTAAAGGTATTCTCAGAAAAAGGGGTTCAAGGAGGTTCGGGAATACGTATTTAATTCAGGAACAAATGATCCATCACAAATACCCAAACATTATCTCTATGATCATGGGTAAGTCAACTATACCTTGGATTCTCAAGTACTCAGATGCATCACCCAATCACAAGCAAATATAGCAAATTAAACAATCCAATATGGAAACACTAAGATTATTCTATTTGTAGCTCAAATCCAAATATTAGAATTAGGCCTGGATCTAGATTCTCTCGAACTCTAGTCAATTAGTCAAATCTTAAATTGTCCTTATCAATCTTTCCTATACTTAATCCTATATC
Source organism: Solanum chiquidenum (assembly GCA_029582725.1). Taxonomy (NCBI): domain Eukaryota; kingdom Viridiplantae; phylum Streptophyta; class Magnoliopsida; order Solanales; family Solanaceae; genus Solanum; species Solanum chiquidenum. Next base: position 18,029 of record JAJOOS010002133.1, read on the forward strand.
TCAAGTAAGATCAAGACAAATAGGCTAGTCCTTGGGTTGATCAATCCCTTGGAATTCAATTCAAGGATGAAATGAATTAGAGAATCAAAGACCTATATCATAAATAAGATAAATATTTAATTAATTTGCCAAAGCAAAAAACAAGAATTAAAACCCACTAATGATTATTTCTTGCTCAAAATCAAAATAATCTTTAAACCATTACACTTACAATTCATGCACTACAAACAAGGAAATGAAGAAAGGGTGAAAATTATTACAGTAGAGTACTCAATCTTAAACCCAAAAGGAGAATTGTTAGGATATTTGCTATCAAAGCCTAAGCACAAGTTAAGAACTTGGAATGTTCTTTTATCTCGAATGAAATTCTCAAAATATGGTCGTGCATGATTATAAAAGAGGATTTTTGAGATCAGAAGGTGAATTCCAAAATATGCCAAGATTCCTGACAGTGTATTCTTCACATTTGTGACATTTTTTTCCATGCGATCACAATGATTAATGGTTTTGTTGATTGCAATCTTGACCATTCACCACATGATCGGATACTTTAGTTCTGATCAGTTCACAATGATCACTATCATGACCCAATTTTCAGGCCATGAAGGCACCAACTATACCCCCAAGTAGGTAAGTCTAACACTTAGCCAGTAGTTATAAGCAATGGACTACCAAGTGGACGTCAACAATAAGAAGCATAAAACTTATAACAAAGCAAAGAAAGGGTAATTAATAGAAATGCAACAAAAGGAACCATACAAAGACTTGTCTTCAGTCAGTAATCGAGCATCTAATTAAAATAAGAGTACAAAGCTTTTACAAATACCAGATAGGCACAAGCTGTCTCTAAAAAACATTATTAAAACTATGTTTTGCCAAAAATAGATGAAAACCGCCAACTCTGAATGTCAGGAGCTCAGCCCAGTCTCCAAGACTCCAAACTGATCCACACAACTCCAAATCAACAGTGATAACTCAAACTTCGATCTGTAGAGAGCAGTAGTGTAGTATGAGTACAAAAGATGGTACTTAGTAGGCATCAGCCAACAAAGCTCAAAAGATAACACAAGCGTAAACAACAAGTAATAAGGAAAGTATAAAATAAGTAACTAAGCAGTAGATACTTAAGTATACAAGAAATAAATAATAGAAACATGATACAGGGGTAAGAAGTCAAGTCAAGAACGTACCTCGACCACAAGGCAACAAGACACTGACAAGCATCTAAGATACTAAGTCAACTACACAGGGTCATGAGGACCCAATTCCACAATTCTAAAGTCAAATCCTATCAGCTAACAAGAAAACAGTAACAGAGAACAAAATATAAACACATAATAACCTACCGGGCCCTCATAAGCCCATAAGGTACAAACAAAAAACATAATCCAACCAACCCCATAAACGAAGGGTGCTATCAATAAACAAGTATAATGTTGATAGGCAATGCATATGAATATACGGTGAGAAACAAGACCATCAAAGAACATTCAATACATATAACCCTAAGCACCTCATAAAGGGCCCGCCGAGCCAGATAGTAGACTTCCAGGGCACCAACCCAACTAGAAAGAGTAAACCTAGCGTCGCCTAGCCAAACAATAAACTCCATGAGCACCAACCCAGCAAGCAAGAGTAACCCGGGGGTATCAATAAGACCACCCACCTAGTTAGACAGTAAAGTCCTAGTGGCACCAACCCAACGAGAAAGAATAAACCTGGGGTATTAGTTTGACCATAGCAAGCAAAAAAAGGCGTCCATGCACTAACTAGTCAAGTAAAATTGAGAACGTCACAGATGCCTCCAGTATCTCAGGTAGAAAAAAGAGACTGTCCTTGATTCCCCATAATCTCAAAAATCAATAAGTCAAGTGATGTAGGTGGTACGACTCCCATTAAACAAGTTTAGAATAAAAGCCTAGTAAAATAGTATCTCATCACGAACGAAAAATATGTCAATGAATGAGCCGTGATCGTACCACAAAGTCTGTGATAATGAAAAAAAATGAAAATAATGTCATCACCAACATTCAAACAAGTCACTCAAAGTCAAATAAATATACAACCAACCAAACCACACTACCAAAGCGGAGAGAACTAACCTGGAATCCAACTGGTCCTCGCAAACAACCTTGGGCCCTATAATATAATCATAAGCTAAATAAAGGTACAATGGGACTTTTGCTAAAGAACAAGCGAAGGTATCAATAAGAGAGTCCAAATTAATAAAGGGGGAGCAAACTCAACGGACGACGCCCTACCTTAATAATACCTCTCCAGTCCCAGACTGAGCATATATAGTGCACACCTACTGCTACAATCAGCCAGAAAGGTGTGAAGCAGCAACAAAAGAAAAGCAACCTAAAACAAGCTCTACTTGGAGTAAATCATAACTACGATGAGAAAACACAACCTAAATCTTCTAAGGTCCAACCTATTCTAAGGACACAATGTATCAATCCTAACAAGGATAAGCTAGATCATCTACACCACAAGCAAAGCTACAAGCCTATATTAAGGATCCCAATACCCACAATATGCCCAAAGCTTCTATGGAGTCAGGAAAAGGTAGAATAGAAGCTAATACCCAACAAATGCAATCCAAAATCACATGTAGTCTATATGAAGCATTATCTAAGAATACCAATCAAGAAAGTAGAGAGCTTACCTCAAATCCGTTCACGAGCACTCTGAATCCTTCATACAAGAGTTATCTGCTTCTAAAATGCCTCCAAAAACCACCACTCTATTAAATTATTGATCAAAATGTCATGATAGATGTTTAGACACCAAATTTACAATTATATGAAACAGACCCAAAATTAAGTCAAAATGAGAATATGGGACCCACATTGAGAATCCTGAAATTGAATCCATCAAAAGGTCCTTATCAACTAACCAAGCTTGTGCACCAAAATTGGGCTCAATTCCATGCCCGCAACAACAAAAACATACACATGAAATAGAACCCATTTCTAGTCGTTAAAAGCCTATATTCTTGTCGCTTCGCACTGCCAAGACTAGATTTTTCTATTTTTTAAAGTCTCTCAATGGATCCTTGAAATTCTTCTGGGACCCGATAAAAATAAACAAGATATGCTACAACATTAAATTTGACATTACTGACTCAATAGTACTCTCAAAACTTCCATCTGATGTCGTCTATATGAAAAGTTGGTCACATACACAAGTTCCATTTTAAGGAAAACTCGACAAAAGGCTCAAAATGAGACAGAAAGCCTCAATATCTGCATGAAAGGTTGTTCTAGACAAAACTCAATATTTTGAAGCTAACAACATTTATGGAATTCCCATCTGAGAATGTTTACCTAGAACATTGACAGAAGTAAAACGTTGTCTTATGTTTCCAAGTTAAAATTCTTAATCGCACAAACTCACACCTGGAGCCTCGGGGCCCAAACAAACCATGTCCCTAGCCTAAAATGGTCATTTTAGAGCTGGTGAAACTATAAGAATTACATTTCAAGAATGTCTTCCCAAAGTTTTGATGGAAGTTAATCATCTAAATTTCAAAGGCTCCAAAATATGAAAACTTACAGAAAATCCAAATGAATGACCTGACGGCTAAACTATCATTCCAAACAAGTCATAAATAAATTGGGTTACTGCATGAGAGATTTAAAAACTAAAATATTTATAATTGCGATCCATTGACCACTTAATCATGATGCATACAATCCTTTTCGTGCTAGATTCTCATATTTAATCCTTTTTTCCTCGATTTCACTTGTTTTTTCATTTATCTTCTTAATCACGCTATATTTATGTAGAAAACCACATAAAAAGAACATATTCTCACATAAATAGGGAAATAAGGTAAGCTTAAAAAGAAGAGAAGTTGGCAAAACAACCCACTTATCATGTCTCATTGGCTAAATGTCTTCTCTAATTGAGAAAGGTTGCCTTGGCACTTGAGCTGCAATTGGTGATGTACAATGATAAATAGGTGATTCACTGGTCACAACACAGATTCTCTTATGAGAACTGAAGGTCGAAGAGAGGAATCGTTTGGCTCTCTAGAATTCCATGTTGATGTGTGACCAGTCTAGTAGAAGTCTAAAGACAAAAATTGAAGGGAAAAGATGCCATTATAGAAACTAGTGCTTCCTTTGGAAGGTTCAAAATATATAACAGGAATTTGTATAATTATGTACCATTGTCATTGTAATGACCCTTCCAGTTATTTCTATGTGTATTCCTCTTATTCATTATTTAGAATATTTCTATAGTGACCCTAAGTCATTTATGACTTATTGGTGGTGAGTTTTAGAGATTGCATATGCCATAGTGGAAGTGGGATCACATCACTATGCACTTTGTGGCAGGTTTGCCTCAGACATCTAGAGGCGTTGACTGCATTTGGGTCATTCTTGATCAATTGACCTAGTGATAACACTTCCTCCCTTTTTAGTCTTAATTTAGCGCGAAGAGGTTGGCCCGTATCTACATTCGAGAGCTGGTTCATCTTCACGGTGTCTCTTTATCTATCATATTAGATCACGGTGCTTAGATCACTTCTAGATTTTGGAGGACCTCTAAGGAGGATTTGGGCACTTGCGTAAACACCTTAACATAACTTTCCACCCACATTTTAATGGTATGTTAGAGCATATCATTCAGGTTTTTAAGGACGTGTTACAGGCATATGTTTAGGAGTTTGGAGGTTAGTGTGACCATTTTTTTCTTTTGGTAGAGTTTGCGTACAACAACAACTACAACTCTACCATTAAGATTAACCCATTTGAGGGCTTAAATGGTAGGTGGATTCGCTCTCTGGTTAGTTTGTTTGAGTCCATAGAGCCTAGAATGTGTGGTATAGACATGATTCAGGAAGCTTTGGACCAGTTGAAAGTGATCCAGGACATGCTTTGAAAAATTCATAGTGGGCACTAGAGATATGTTAATTGTAGGCGACAACTTTTGAGTTTTTTTAGTGGGTGATAGAGTTTTCCAATATGTAGCCCATGAAGGGCATGATAAGATTTGGGAGGAGTGGAAAGCTTAGCCCCAAGTATATTGGGCGTTTTGAGATCCTCCAAACAGTTGGTGAGGTTACTTATGAGTTAGCTCTACCTCCAATGTTCTCAACTATGCACATAGTTTTCCATGTTTTGATGTTGCACCGATATTTTCCTAATGAGTCTCATGTGCTCAGTATGATATAGTAGAGTTGGATGACTCTTTAACTTTCGTGGAGAAGCCAGTTGCAATTATAGCTAGAGATGCACTATGGTCGCATTTGAGAGCCATTGATGTGGTTTTGGTCCATTGGAGGCATCTTTCAGTTGAGAAGGCTACATGGGAGACTAAGAATGATGTGCAGGAGTAGTTTCCTAGCTTTTTTAAGCCTTCAAGTAATTCTTGACTCTTACTTTCGCAGATGAAAGTTCTTTTTAGTAGTGGATGAAGTAAGGACCTCCAGGTCATTTCTATGTTCATGCATCCTCTTTTTCATTTAGAGCGTTCCAATAGTGACCATTAGTTATTTATGACTTTCTGGGACTAACAGTTCGATAACCTAGTCATTCGTTTGGTTTCTATGAAAGTTTTAGGGTTTGGAGCTTTTGAACCTGGAATGTTAATATTTGATCAAAATTTCAAGAAGATGACCTTAGAACATAATTTTGATGATTCCATCAGCTCCAAAAGGGTAGTTTTAGGTTGATAGCATGGTTTTAATGACTCTCAAGGCTTTCAGTACGTGTATGTGCGATTACACATTTTAACTTTCAAGTTAAGGCCTAAGTTTGACTTTCATCAACATTCTTAGTAAATGAGATTGGATGAGAATTTCACCATCGCAATTAGTTTTGGAATGTTGAGTTTTGTCTAAAACAAACCTTCATTCAGATTCGAGGCTTTTGGGTGAATTCCGAGCCCCTTATGGATTTTTTCATAAAACACAATTTGGGGTAGGACCACTTTTTTCCAAGATGACAGAATATGGGAATTTAGACTGCTCCATTAAGCCCAGAATATAAAATTTGGTAGGGTTGCATTTCTCATTTGGTTGCACGAGATTCCGAATGAATTTGGAACACCCCATTAGAGATTTACAATTTACAATAAACCAGCTGAAATGCATCAGGTGGATTAGGTCAAAATGACCTTCACATTCGCGAGCCCTCTCTTACATTCATGGAGGACAGACAGTGTGCTGGCTGCATTCATGGGGACCATGCCACATTCACAATGATCATATTTGCGGGATTCCTTATAGCGATGGTGGTGGTCCAGTTCCTGTTATCTGCGATAGTGGGCCCCTCACCGCAGTCCCTGGAGCCCCTCCATGTTTGGGAAGAAGAGATTCATCATGTCTTTAATTTAAAGACCACACCCGCAGTCAGCTCCATTTCAAGGTTCAATTGGCAATTATTAACATCTTAGCTCGGAATTTGATGATTCAAAGTTTGGTGTGATCGTGGAGGTTGTGGTTACGTGTGTGACTAATCAAAATGTGTTGGGTACTCTTCGTTTCAAGTTAATTGGTGTTTTTTCTTTGCTTTAGCTCTTTTTTGAGCTTCAATGGTGACATTTCACATGTGTTGATTGCTTGCTATTTCGAGCTCTAAATTGTGTTCCATTTTGAAACACAAGATTGTGGTATTATTTTAGACCTTTTGACAAAGTCATTTACAAATATTCTATCGTGGGTCCATGATTCCCATTTCACTCCGAAATTGGCCCATCTATGTTTTATGATTTTTTGTTGTTGAAACGACCATACTAACATTTTGATCCTTCTTTTGATAGTGTGGCAACGTTTGGATGTCGTTCAGAAAAGAAAAGCTCGGGCTTTGTTATTTGGAGCAGGCGCAGTCGATCTACAACTAGGCTATGTCTTACTTTCTGTTTGGATTGAGCTTTAATGCCTGAATGCATGATGGTTAGAATTAAATGGGGACGGGTACCAAGTTGTTCTTATTTTTCTTTCTTAGATACCATGCTTAGGCTTTGACTGGTCAAAGTTTTGGGTGTAGAACCATGCTAGTTGAGGTGGTTTGTGTCCCATGTTGTTTTGAATTGTTTGTTGTTGTTACTTGTTTTTTATCAAGCGTGTTCGGCCTTAGTCTAGGATTAGGCTAGTCTTGCCTTAGACATGCGATCCTAGCGATTTGTGACTTCAAAGTTCTGGGAGGGATTATCTGATATATTATTTTTGGTTTGCTTCCATTTCTGTCTCATTTTATTGTTTAGTGTTTATTCTGCTTAAGTTCTACCTTGATACTCATTACTTGTCGTTCTAGGTTATGGGTTGGCTTACCTAATGGTGGATTATAGTATGTGTAATCATGACACGGGGAATTGGGCCCGTGATAATCATCTTCCCAATCAAATATAGAGAGTAGATACCTCTTTTGGTGAAAATAGATATTCATTTAGTATAGTGAAGAACTTCTTAGCTTGTAGAGGACGAAACCTCAGATTTATGTCACTCTTAATCTTTGATTTCAGATTTTGTTAATCAAATTGGCTTGGAGTGGAGATTTCATGTATGAGTATGTCTCTATTTCTTCTTTAATGAGCAACTAAATCCTTAGCTAGAGATGTGTGTGCTAGATAAGCGTGTAAAACCCCGAATGCATATTGATTAATCAACTCTAAAATTAATTCTATGATATGAATCTATTGTTGACTTGATGATTTAATCTAAAAATTAGTGTTTGCAAACATTGATTGGGCTCTCTAGAGACATTTTGGCTTGGGAAAGCAAAATGGAGTTGGGTAAGGGTTACGAGTGAGGACTTGTTGAAATTACTCTATTGGTTTGAGTAAGGGGTGGGATAAGCAGAGTAATTTCTCATTTAGTGATATGAGCTAGGGATAGTGTATCTACTCAAGCAATATTTGGTAATTTGTTTGAAAAGATCTTGGAGTTTGATATAATGAAGAGACATATGTTTAATAATCCAGGAGAACATCGGCGTAGCCTAGACCAAGTGCTATCCATATGTCAATGGATTTTGTTACGATTATTTTTTGTGTATTTGAGTTGAAACCCAATTGTTATGCACAAACCCCTAGTCTTTTTTAAACATGGTACACTATATGTGTTGATTTCCTATTTTTTTACTTGATATTGACATATTTTAGTTGTTACTACAATCCCCTCCATTTATATATATATATATATATATATGCTAGTTTTTTTCGAGTCGTGAATTCAATTAATGGTGATTTTATCTTCCAATCCTTTGGTTTGATCCTGACCTCTAAAGTTAGAAAATTATTTTGCATACGACCGCCTATTGATGAGTGGTAGATTTGCACTCATTTAACGTGTATTTAGCTCAAAAATTAGTTTCTTCAATGCCTAACTTTCTCCTTTTCTAATCAAATGTTGATTATTTGCAGCTATGAAGGAAATTGGACTAGGTACGGACTGATGCTTAAAAGAATGGCCAAAATACAAAGAGGAGTTCAAAGTGAATGTTGTTGATCGCCTAACATGAATGGAGGAACGCATGCTGAGCATGGCATAGCCCAAATTGACAGTGCAAAGCAGTTGTGTCTACCAAAGAAAGTCGGCAAATTCCAGTAAAAAAGGCGATAGACCGAGTTAGAACGGCGGTCCTGATGCACATCACCAAAAGTTACATTGTGCAACGCAATGATTTAATGCTCGAACGACGTACTAAGGTGGTATTCGGCGATTTGCCTAATGTGAAAGGCTGACTCAAGCGAGTTCGCCAACTGAGGTTCAAACACCTGAAGCCTAGAGCATCACAAGGCGAGCTGACGAGCGAAGGGCGAGTCGCCGATTAGGCTTGGCGAACCCAACTAACGTCGCCGAATCATCTATAATGTTGATTATTTGTCACGACCTAGGGGTACCCCCTAGACGTAACAGTGTGTACAAGACCCCGAGAGGCCTCATACAAGCCATTTAGGTTTCATTCAAGATAATAGAAATAAATGAGATTTTAAAAATATTTCAACACAATCAAAGTTTGCATTTCAAAAGTGGAAGTATAATACAGTTGTCTCAAAAACTATCTAATAAGCTAGAATCTTGGGACACAATCCATACAACAAAGTTCAAAACTTAAAATGAAACGAACATAAGAGAAACGGTGGCCAAATCCTTGGATGCTATGATGACTCACAAATCTTCAACCTAGCCTCTACTAAAGATCCTAGCCACGAGGACGAGAGTAAACATTGTCGGTCCCTACATTTGGACAAGAAATGTAGGCAAGAGTACACATTAGTACAAGAATGTACTAAATATGATAACTTGCATAAACATAAGGTTAGACATCATAAGTCAAAAGGAATAATCAATGCACGTAATAAATCATCATAACATAGGAGTAGTACTTCTTGAAGTAACCTCAATTCATCGTTAGTGAATACTTGGGTAACCGCCTCTAGTCTTACATATCATGGAAGGCAACTCAAGAAACAATCCAAGATAATCATTCATCATAACATTTTACATACTATTCTTGCTTACTTTTAAAGACATGGGGAATCACTTCTTTGCCTAACTTATAAAGGCTCATGGGTACTCACCTCTTGCTTTGCTATAAAGGATCATGGGTACTCGCCCCTTTCCTTACTATAAAGGCTCATGGATATTCACCTTTTATCTCTATTACTTTAGGATCATGGGTAGTCACCCCTTGTCCAACTTACATCATAGAAACGTGGGTAGTCACCTCTTATTCAACTTTAAGGAATAAGGGTAGTCGCCTCTTATTCTACTGTAAGGAATATGGGTAGTAACCTCATACCCTTCATCATATGAAATGGGTATCCGCCTCATGTTTTCTAACATAAAAATATGGGTAATCTCATCATATCCTTCTCATTTACAGGTCATGGGTAATGGCCTCTAGCCTCATCAATTTCATAGTATGTTAAGAAACCATGTGGGTAAATCCCATCCACAACAATCACATCTATAATCAACAAGTCATACATAAGCTTTACTCTGAAAGCCATTATTATCCTAAATTATCACATAAACTTCACTCTCAAAGCCATTATAATCATAAATCATCATATATGCTTCAATGTCAAAGAAATTCATAATGTACCTTATCAATCCTATAAGAATACATCTAAATTCATAATTTCTCCTTTCATAGCATAAAACCAGTTTACATCAATTTCATCTTACAAATATGGGTTAGGCATGGGTACATGGAAATTCATCAGAAAAGCATTGAATCGAACTCAATTCATGCATAATCAATCATGATTCACTCAATTGAATCAACATTCACAAAGACCCACAACTTAGAAGAAAACCCTAACTCAATTTGGGGAATTCTACTTTTCAATTGGGAGAACTTAGGGGCTCCATGGATGAAAAGCTATCATACCTTGATATCATACCCCAGAAAATCTTGAAGAAAGGAGACTTGACCTTGAGCCCTTGCTTCAACCCTTCTTTTTCTTCAAGTTCTTGAGAGAAAAAGATTTTGCAGAGGAAGAACCAATTTATTTTTGGTGAATTAAGACAATGACTTGAATGGGTGAGTTTTAGGGTTAAAATTACTTATGTAGGGGTCCTAGGCTTGGGTAAAACGACATAACTTTGATTTAATTAAATCTTGAAAAGACCCATAAACCCTTAAATTAAAAACTGTCGACCCACCTTCACGACTGGTTTCACGAGCCATGGTCCTTGACCAGTGGCTTGGCTTGCCACCCATAAGCTCAACTTCCCACACGCCCACCTCCACGAGCCGTCAAGGCCTTCACGAGTCGTTAAGTGGTTAGTGGGAGGAGGGTGTCTTAATATTCACATTGCCTAGCCTTTCACAGACATCACCACGACCCGTGGTCTCTACCACGAGCCGTCTTGGTTGTCATGGGAGGTGAGCTCCACTTGGACACTCACTGTGAGAGTACACAAGCCGTGGTTCCCTTCACAGGCAGTGAGGGGCTCCATGAACGGTGCCTTGGCTCCGTGGAGGGCTAGTGACCTCCCACTTGACTTATATCTTATCCCACTAGATTCCGAGGTGCTACATTATCTCCCCCTTGGGAATATGCATCCTCGAATTGAATTCTAGACATCTCTTAAAGGAAAAGACTCAAGACTAGCAGCCCATCATGCATGCAATCACATAAATGTACATATCCGAGGAGGAAACATCAACTCCAAGACAAAATATACTCATATCTTTATATCATGAAGTTCATATGCAACTAATAATCAAATGCATATATTCAAGGAGGAAACATTATATCAACTCCAAGCTAAAGCATGTTCAAAACATCATATCATGGTCTATATGCAATTCATAATCATAAGCACATAAACATAAAGAAATTAATCAAGTTGACTCATTTTCTCAAAAATTAATCAAGTTGACTCATTTTCTCAAAACTTAAGCTTTTCATGAACATGCATCATAAAGAAATCATGGGAATATCTAAAACACACATGACACAAAAATAGTAAACAATGAGGAACTAAATACCTCAATTTAGAATAGGAGGAGAAGGAAAAAAATGAGGATATTGGGACATCAGATCGGCCTCAGCCTCCCAAGTAGCACCCTCAACTAAATGTTTCCTCCATAACACCTTCGTGAAAGCAACTTCCTTGTTTCTCAACTTCTTGACTTAAAATCTCAATCAGAACTTCTTCATAAAAAAGATTCCCATTAACTCCCAAAACTTCTAAGGGAACTATAGGTGTTGGATCTCCAACATATTTAATTAACGTAGAGACATGGAAAATTGGATACACTGATGCCATCTCATTAGGTAAATCTAGTTCATAGGCAACCTTACCAAAATGTCTCAAAATCTGATATGGGCCTACTAAACGAGGACTAAGCTTCCCTTTCTTACCAAACCTCATTACACCCTTCATGGGTGAGATTTTCAAGCAAACACAATCATGCACATCAAACTCAAGATTTCTTCTTCTAACATCGACATATGACTCTTTTCGACTTTTGGTTGTTTTCAATCTTTCTCTAATAAGTCAAGATTTCTCTATAGCCTCATGTACCAATTCGGGACCTATTAGGGCAATTTCACCCACCTCAAACCAGCTTATAGGATATCTACACCTCCTACCATTTAATGCCTCAAATGGAGCCATATAAATACTTCAGTGATAGCTATTGTTATAGGCAAATTTAATCAAAGGCAAATGATCATCCCAATTTCCCTTGAAATCAATCACACAAGCTCTTAACATATCTTCCAAAGTTTGGATAGTACGCTTTACTTTCCCATCGGTTTGGGGATGAAACGTCGTGCTAAGCTTAACATTAGTACCATGGCCTTTTTAAAGATTTCCAAAACTGAGAAAAGAATTAGGTACCTCGATAGGAGATAATGGACAAGGGCACTCCATGCAACCATTTCCCTCAAATACAACTTATCATAGTCTTTCACCATATAAGAAACCTTAATGGAAATGAAATGAGCAGATTTCATCATTTGGTCTACTATAACCCAAATTGAATCATATTGTCGCCAAGTAAGTGGCAATTCTACTTTGAAGTTCATATTAAAATCTTCCCTCTTTCAAGTAGGAATAATAATGTCTTGGTACAAACCTCCCGGTTTTTGATGCTCAACTTTTACTTGTTGGCAATTAAGACATTTAGCCACAAATTCTGCAATATCCTTCTTCATCCAATTCCACCAATAGATCTCCCTCAAATCACGGTACATCTTGGTGGCTCCCGGGTGAATGGAATATCGAGAACTATGGGATTTTGACTAGATATGTTCACTTAAGTAATCTAAATTAGAAAGACACAAACAACCTCGACATCTAAGGACACCATCTCCCCCTTTCGAGAAAGCCTCAACAAACTTTCTAAGTACCATTTCTTTCAATTCAACTACGATCATATCAAGACATTGCTTAGCTTTCACATTCATCACAAAAGATGATTTTGTATCATTGTGAACCATAAAACCACCCTTGGTAGAGTCTACTAACTAAACTCCCAACTGGGCTAATCTATAAACATCTTGAACCAACTCTTTTTTATCATTTTCAAGATGAGAAACATTACCAATAGATAACCGACTTAGAGCATACACCACCACATTTTCCTTACCAGGTTGATAGAGAACACTCATATCATAATCTTTTAATAATTCAAGCCACCTTCTTTGGTGAAGATTTAATTCTTTCGGTTAAACACATATTGCAAACTCTTGTGGTCAGTAAAAACATCTACATGAACACCATACAAATAATGCCTCCAACTCTTTAAGGCAAAAATGACCGCCGCTAGTTTGAGGTCATGGGTAGGATAATTCTTTTCATGAATCTTAAGTTGCCTTGAAGCATAGGCAATGCCTTTCCCATTTTGCATAAGCACACATCGTAACCCAATTATAGAGGCATAACAATAAACCACAAAACCATTCCTCCCTTACGGTAAAGTCAACACCGGAGCGGAACTAAGTCTATCCTTTTATTCCTGAAAACTCTTTTCACAAGCTTCGGACCATATGAACTTAGCTTTATTTTGAGTCAATGTTGTCAATGCAGAGGCAATCATAGAAAGCCCCTAAACAAATTTTCTATAGTAACTAGCCAAACCCAAGAAACTCCTAATAGCTGAAGGTGATAGAGGTCTAGGATAACTCTTGACAACATCTGTCTTAATAGGATTTACCTCAATACCCTTACTAGAAACAATGTGACCCAGAAAATCCACAGACCTAGCCAAAACTCACATTTGCTAAACTTTGCAAAGAGTTGTCATTCCCTAATGATTTGCAACACAATCCTCAAATGATTAATATGATCATCCTCACTTCTAGAATAAATCAATATATATCATTACTGAACACAATTACAAACATATCAAGGTATTGTCTAAACACCCTATTCATCAAATCCTTAAATGTTGTCGGAGAATTAGTCAAACCAAAGGACATCACCATAAACTCAAAATGACCATATCGGGTTCTAAAATCCATTTTTGGAATATCATTTTCCTTCACCCTCAATTGGTGATAACCCGATCGGAGGTCAATCTCAGAAAAGTAACTTGCCCCTTGAAGTTTGTCAAATAGATCATCTACCCTTGGAAGAGGATACTTATTCTTAATTGAAACCTTATTCAATTGGAGGTAGTCTATACACATTCGAAGAGAACCATCCTTCTTCCTAACAAACAAAACTGGAGAACCCCATGGAGAGATACTCGGTCGGATGAAACGTCTAACCAACAAATATTTCAATTGCTATTTCAATTATTAAGTTTTGCTGGAACATTTCTATAAGGAGGAATAGAAATAGGATGCGTATCTGGGAGAAGGTCAATACCGAAGTTTATTTCCCTTACAGGAGGATTACCAGGTGGGTCATCTGGGAACACTTTCAGAAACTCATTCAGAATGGGGACTGACTCAAGAGTAGGAGTTTCAGAATCTACATCCTTCACCCTAACTAGATGGTAAATGCAACCCTTAGAAATCATGTTTCTAGCTTTCAAAAAAGAAACAAACTGACCCTTAGTCATATAATTTCCCCCCGTCCCTTCTAGGATAGGCTCATTCAGAAAATGAAACCTGACTACACAGGTTCTACAGTCAATAGAAGCATAACATGAGTGCAGCCAGTCCATACCAAGGATAACATCAAAATCTAACATATCTAGTTCTACCAGATCAACAAGAGTAACTCTATGGGATAAGGAAATATGACATCTTCTATAAACCCTCTTAGCCATAACAAAATCACCAATAGGGGTAAAGATAGTAAAAGGTTCTACGACACATCTGGGAGAACATTAAACTTCATAGCCACATATGGCATTAGAAAAGACAAAGTAGCACCGGGATCAAGCAAAGCATAAAAATTAAGTTGGAAAACTTTCAACATACACATCGGGAGAACACTTTTGTTCACCACGAGTCTGAAGTGCATAAAACCAATTTTACATAGGAGAATTTGAACCCGAACCAATGAGACCAGATGAAGAATAGGGTTAAGCCCTACAATGACTATCTATTTCATTCTTAGCAACTGAAGGATAATCCCTTATCTTGTGGTCCATCTTACCAAAACCAAAACAAGCATTGGAACCCGCTAGAAACTTGCCCTCATGCTTTATTCCAAACTTAGCACAATTAGGCAATAGATACCCACTACTATGTCCACATTGAGGCTTAGGGTTAGACACTCTCTAATTGTTAAATCTTGGAGGAGCCTTAGAAGAACCTTTCGCGGAAAACCTTTGTTGAAACCTTGAACAACCACTTCCACCAGACCTAGAGTTACCAGCACCGGTTCTTACCCTCTTTAGTTCCCTAGACTTCTCCTTAAGATTTTTGTCCCTAATTTGTTGAGCATGAACCATAAGACACGAAATAACCATGTCAAGGACAAGCATAGTGGTATGGAATTCTTTCACAACTAATTCGGACACTCCCGAAATGAACTTACTCATTCTTGACCTAGAGTCTGCCACTATAGATGGAGCATACTTCAATAACTCTGTGAACCTCAAAGCATATTATTTCACACTCATGTTCCCTTATCGAAGATTGATAAACTCAAGCACCTTAGCCTCTATCATCTCAAGAGGAAAGAACCTATCAAGAAAAACATACTTAAACCTTTCCCATTCTATGGGACCCGCATCTTACGGTCTTGCTTCCTTCCATTGGTTGAACTAAATTTGAAAAACACCCTTAAGTTGGTAAGTGACCAATTCCGCCTTTTCCACTGCTTTCACTCCTATAATAGACAACACCTTGTAAACCTCATCAACGAACTCTTGAGGATCTTCATCAACCTTAGAACCATAGAATTCTAGAGGATTCATCCTAGTGAAGTTTCTAACTATAGATGCCATCGTACCCACATTTGAGTTCATGGGGACCACAACCTCTCTATTGGCTTGGGCCATCACGGCTTGAGCCAATAATTGAAAAGCATTCCTAAACTCCGCATTAGTTACTTTCTCGGCCAAAGGGTCAACCAGAACTTGAAGAGTTCGGGGAGGAGTTTCTTCACCCACATTGTCTCCCTCATTCCTTCTAACAAAAACTCTTCGAGTAGTCATATCCTGTAGACCATCGGGTAAGGATTATAAGAGAGACCTTATAGAGTTAAACTCTATCGCATGACTTAGAGTGAAGAAAGAAGTGAAGTTTCCTAAACATCTAGTAGCCTCTCATTCATAAATGTGGTGCGCTCCAAACTTATGAACAAGACTCTACTTGATGTGGTTTATGAGACATCCTAGAACCATTCTAAATCTTGTGCTCTGATTACCAAGTTTGTCACGACCCAGGGGTACCCCCTAGACGTAACATGGCATACAAGACCCCGAGAGGCCTCAAACAAGCCACTTAGCTTTCATAGTCAAGATAATAGATAAATGAGATTTTAAAAACATTTCAACACAATCAAAGCATTTCAAAAGCGGAAGTCTAATACACTTGTCTCAAAAACCATCTAATACAATAGGATCTTGGGATACAACCCATACAACAATTTTTAAATCTTAAAATGAAAAGAACATAAGAGAAATGGTGGCCAAATCCTCTGATGCCATGAGGACTCACCAATCTTCAACATTGCCTCTACTAAAGATCCTAGCCACGGGGATGAGAGTTGACATCGCCGAACCATACATTTGGATAATTAATTTAGGCAGGAGTATGCGTTAGTACAAGAATATACTAAATATGATAACTTGCATAAACAACATAAACATAAGGTTAGACATCATAAGTCATAAGGCATAATCAATGCACATAATAAATCATCATAACATAGCAGGAGTACTTCTTGAAGTAACCTCAATTCATCCTTAGTCAAGATTTGGGTAACCGCCTCTAGTCTTACATATCATGGAAAGAAACTCAAGAAACAATCCAAGCTAATCAGTCATCATAACATTTTACGTACTATTCTTGCTTACTTTTAAAGACATGGGGAATCTTTTCATTTTCTAACTTTTAAAGGCTCATGGGTACTCGCCTCTTTCCTTGCTATAAAGAGTCATGGGTACTCCCCCTTGCCTTACTATATAGGCTCATGGGTATTCACCTCTTATCCTTCTTACTTTGGGATCATGGGTAGTCTCCCCTTGTCCAACTTACATCATAGGAACGTGGGTAGTCACCTCTTATTCAATTTCAATGAATAAGGGTATTCACCTCTTATTTATTCTAAGGAATATGGGTAGTCACCTCATACCCTTCATCATATGACATGGGTATTTGCCTCATGTTTTCTAACTTAAGAATATGGGTAATCGCCTCATATCCTTCTCATATAGAGGTCATGGGTAATAGCCTCTAGCCTTATCAATTTCATAGTCTTTTAACTTAGATTCATTTTTGGTGAGCAATCCTTTCAACCTAGAATTATTCGATGTGAGCAAGCATTTCACATTCATACATACATAAGAAATCATGTTGGCAAATCCCTTACACAACAATCAAATCTATAATCAACAATTCATACATAAGCTTTACTCTCAAAGCCATTCTTATCCTAAATTATCACATAAGCATCACTCTCAAATCCATTCAAATCATAAATAGTCATATATGCTTCAATCTCAAAGAAATTCATAATGTACCTTATCAATCCTATAAGAATACATCTAAATCCATAATTTCTCCTTTTGATAGCATAAAACCCGTCTACATCAATTTCATTTTAGAAACATGGGTTACGCATGGGTACATGGAAATTCATCATAAAAGCACTGAATCCACTAAATTCATGCATACTCAATCAAGGTTCAGTCAATTGAATCAACATTCACAAAGATCCACAACTTAGAAGAAAACCCTAACTCAATTTTGGGAATTCTACATTTCAATTGGGAGAACTTAGGGGCTCCATGGATGCAAGGATTCCATGGATGAAAAGCTATCATACCTTGATATAAAATCCCACAAAAGCTTGGATAAATGAGACTTGAGCTTGAGCCCTAGCTTCAACCCTTCTTCTTCTTCTAGTTCTAGAGAGATAAATATTTTGGAGAGGAAGAACCAAACTTCTTTTTGGTGAATTAAGAGAATGGATTGAATGCATGAGTTTTGGTGTTAAAATCACTTATATAGGTGTCCTAGTCTTGGGCAAAATTACATATCTTAGATTTAATTAAATCTCAAAAAGTCCCATTAGCCCATAAATTAAAAATTGTCGACCCACCTTCACGAGTTGCTTCACGAGCCGTGGTGGAAGTCGTGTTCCTTGACCATTGGCTTGTATTTCCACCCTTAAACTTAACTTCCCACACGCCTACCTCCACGAGCTGTAAAGGCCTTCAGGAGCCTTTAAGTTGCTCGTGAGAAGAGGCTTCTTTAACATGCACATTGCCTAGCCTTTCACGGACATCACCATGACCCGTAGTCCCCACCACGAGCTGTCTTGGTGGTTGTGGGAGGTGAGCTCCACTTGGCCACACACTATGAAGGTCCACGAGTACTACCACGAGCTGTGGTGCCCTTCACAGCCCGTGAGGGGCTCCATGAAGGGTGCCTTGGCGCCATAGAGGGCTAGTGGCCTCCCAATTGACTCATCTCTTATCCCACTAGATTCCAAGGCGTTACATTATTGGGCCAAAATTTTGGGAAGGTATTAATATCCCAAAGGATACAAGCTGTGTGGAGTGGAGACTAGAGTTCTAAAAAGTCTTGGAGAGTTTAGAATAGTGAGTAGATCATTTTCCCTTTGAGAAGAACACTTTTGTAGTTCTTGGGGTTTTATAATTTGAAGCTTGAATTTGATAAATTGAAGTTGAATCTCAAGTAGGGTTACTCTAAATATTTTGATTTCAAGTTACCCATGGCTTTTTAATGAAAGGTATACTTTTTTAACTTTTTATAATAGGTGGCAAAACCCCCAAGATATAGGGTTGGTCAAATGGGGTTGGGTTTTGATTTAATGTAGTGGTATTGTGATATGCTTTGTTTTATTGTTGTTCATGTATGAATTAGGTCTAATTACCATGGGGTTACCTGATGGGCTAGGGTTGCAAACATAATTCCTACTTCTGATCTCCGGTTGATGCTTGAAAGAGATTAATTGGAGTGGATAATTAGTTCAATAGTAGCAATTTAGGTTTGATGTCTATGGTTTGTTTAAATAAGAGGTCATGGGTCAGATCTATTTTCCCTATTCTTGAAAGAGCGAGTAGAGTAAGGTATTGGGTTATTTAGATATGGCATATAAATGAGACCGAAAGGAGATTCTATGTATAGATGCTTTGAGATCAAAAGATGATTAGCGTCAATGACGATAACTTAGCCTATTCATGATTGTTCATCTCTATATAGCACCACAAACACCTTTTTGTGACATCAATTTACAATCCCTACACCCCTAGATTGCTTTTTAACTCTTGATTTTGTTATAACTTTAGGTTAATCTCGATAATTGATAACCAATACTTTATATTTAGTTGGTGTTACCATCCACCTAGTTGTTATAACTATTAAAAATGAGCTAATTTAAAGTTCAAATTTTTGGTAAGGAATTCTCTGCGATATACCATTCATTGTGGAATTCGACCCCGACTCATTGTTTGGTTTTTACTGACTATTGTCACTCACTCTTTTAATTGGTTTTGAAGGGTGATTTGAGCGTTATAAAAAATGGTGCCATTACTGGGGAATGGTTGTTGAGAGTTCTAATTGAGAAATTAGATTTTAATTTGGTTTACTTATAGTAGATTGTTGTTTGGTGTTGTTGTTGGCTGATTTGCAGGTTGACAAGATTAGTGACCACGGAAGTGACAATGATACTCATTATGGTCAAAATGAAAATTTGGTTGATCTCAACGAATTGCCCATTAATGTCATTAAAACCACAAGAGTAATTCAAATACCTCATACAATTGGGAGGACGGTGTTTCACATCACCAAAACGATGATACCATTGCTCCAAATGAAAGGAAATTTGAGGGGTCGAGCTCATGAAGTTCCCCATTAGAACCTTAGGAATTTCAAGGATGTGTGTGGACCCATTATGTTCAAGAATATATCCCAAGAATCTATAAGGTTGAGGTTATTCCTGTTCTAGATAACAGGAGAGGCGACATGATGGTTGGCAGAGTTGCCAAATAGTTCTATTACTTCATGGGATGAGCTAACTAAAGCATTATTGGAAAGGTTTTTTCCACCCTCGAAGATGGTTAAACTTCTCCACTAAATCCAAATTTTCAAATGTATTGGAGGTGAGCCTTTGCATGAAACGT
Organism: Solanum chiquidenum; assembly: GCA_029582725.1. NCBI lineage: Eukaryota > Viridiplantae > Streptophyta > Magnoliopsida > Solanales > Solanaceae > Solanum > Solanum chiquidenum. Next base: position 38,221 of record JAJOOS010002133.1, read on the forward strand.
GGCTGAGGTTCAAGAAGTTTCTTTTACAATGTCCAATGGATGGCGTTCTGGAAAATTTGCAACTGCAATACTTTTATTGCAACCTTGATTCAATCAATAAAGGTGTTGTTGATCACTTAGTCCATGGTGGATATATGAGACAATCGTATGGTGTAGCTGCTTTATCGCTAGATGATATGACTAAGGTTAACCGAGCATGGCATACTATAGTGGATTAAATGTCTCTTCTACAAGTGGGTTTGAGCAAAGAACAAATCAAGAAGGACTATTAAAGGGATGAAAACATGGCAGTATGATGACCCAAATTGATTTGTTGTCTAAACATGTCATGGTAGGTGGAACCAGGTTAGTAAATGCAGTTGGAATCAACAGTGGGCAGTTCCCTGATGATGCCAAATTTTAGGCATTATATAATTAAGAAGTTCAATACTTGGGAAATCAAGTGGGAGGGGGGGGGGGTTCTCAGAACAATTATCAACAACAATGTGGGAACCAAGGTTGGAACAAGGATAGAGAAAGGGGTTGGAAAGACAAGCGTGGTGGAAATTGGAGAGATAGGGAGATGAAAAAAGATAGATATGTGCCTCCCATGATTATCCATGCCCTAATGAATCAGTTGGACTAGAAGGAAGCTGGATGGAAGACATGCTTGTAAGGATCTACAACAAGGTTGAAAGGTCCGATAAAGTGTTGAACGATTTGAAAAATGACATCACCACTTTATCTCAGATGGTGACTCCAAGCTCAGTTTCTATCAAGCAACTGGAGACCCAACTGGGTCAAATTGCCACTCATCTAAGTCCAAGGTAAAAGGGAACTTTGCCTAATTACACCGTCTCAAACCTCAAAAATAATTGTTAAGTTTGAGAAATATGTCATGCCACGATGTTAAATAAGACGTTTCTTTGGAGGCAACCAACGTCTTTATGTTCTTGTTTTCACTACTTCCAAATAAAGTGTGTTGTGAATGTAGGTTTAGAAGAGGTTGTAAGATTGAAAAGGGAAACATAGTCATGCAAAACTCAAAAATCAATCCGCCGACGACATTAAGCGGCCTAATTCTTGTCTACATTTTGAGCTTGAAAAGATTGAAAAGTGCACTGTCAAGGTAGGTGATCAGAACTCAAAAGGGAAATTTGCCGAAGTGCACAAAGCAAATTTCATCGGGTCCACCATCAGCCTTCAGGTTTGGTGTTTGTTCAGGAATGTTCGATGAGCTTAGGCTTCAGTTGGTAATTTATCGAACATGTTCGGCAACATTAGTCGTGATCTCCATACGGGACGGATATAAAAAGGCCAAGAGTCGTTTCAAATTCAAAAATAGATATCTTTGAAATTTGTGAGCTTTTTCGAATCCTTTTTCTTGCATCGTGCATTCTGAATGTTTGTGAGCCTCGTGTGAGTATATTGAAGGTGATATGAGTGCATTTTCTTAGAGTTCATGTCAAACCAACCCGATTCCTCAATATCTTGATAATTGTTTGCTTAAAGGTTGGTGTTTCGACTTCTTCAGTATAGAAGACATGTAGGGTGTGGGCTTGAGCCGTTTAATTGTGATTAAGTGCCTGATTTCAATGGGTAGCATCATATTGTTGAAATTTAACTGTGCCCGTGTGATTTTAATTATGAATGCCTATAAAATTGATGAATCATGATTGTATTGGTTAAGTTGCTGAATTAAATTTCTTAATTTGTGGGGTCTATGCCTAATTTGATGAGAGTGAAGTCTAAGTAGTTCAGTGTTGACCCAATTGCATGATTGTTTCCAATGATATATAGGGTGACTACTTTCTTTAGGAAAAATCATCAATTAGTGCAACTCTTAGAGATAAAGTGGGGGAAATCTGAGTACCATGGGTAGGAAAGCATACAAGTGGATTGTCATATTGAAGGGGGGGGGGATAGTATTTGTTGTATGTGTTGGTTTTTCTATAAAAAATTGACACTGGGCTAAGATTTCCAATTTGGCGAACTTTTCTTAGTTCGCAAAGGAAGTTAGGCAAATTGCCGAGTAAGACCCACCTCGCCTTCTTTAGCATGCGCATGTCCTTGGGTACGGTTCCATTCGGCGGGCTTGTCTTACTCTGCCAAACCCATTTGGTAAATGACCGAGTGGGAGAGGACATCGTCCTTGATGCCTGTTACTTTCCCTTTTGCACTTCAGTTTTGGCAAACTTGTCTAAGCCCGCCGAAACCAATTCAGTGAATTGTCGAGTTGGCATTGACTTTGCCTTTTGTGGTTACGCCCTGAGTAATTTGACACTCTCTAATTCAGCGATCTCACCAGAGCTCGATGATTCTGTTCGACGATCGGCCTTCCCATTAGGTGAGCCTCACGAGTGTTTTTGAAATATATTTCAATTCACATTCGAATTCAACTAACCTTCACAAATACATTTTTTGAATGTGTGCTTTGCAGGTAATTGCAAGAACAAAAGGTAAACATATGGATTCCTCTAATAATGAACACAAGAGAGAGTTTTCTCCTCCTCCTTCGAAAAAGGAAAACAAATGTCTCAATGAATGAACCTTCTAAGGCCTGTCAAACACATCAGTCCTAATCCCTAGAACCCTACCAACGGGGGTAAGAAATTAAGGAAGCACATAACTACGAATAATGGGAATAATTGATCAAAACTGGTGTCGCCCCTACAAGATCTAAATTTTGCTTCTCGTGTTCTCCCAATTATAGATCCAAGGGCTTTTAATAGGCTCAAGAAAGAAGGGGAACGAAACATTTTGGAGGAGCGTTGACTCTCAACTGACGGAATCATGAGCGAGTATCCAATAATATGGGTGGTGATCAAATACCACAAGTTGGAGTAGTTCACAAAGGCTAGGAAACCTTGTGTACCAAAGTCGGTACCAGAGTTCTATGATGTCTATGCCAAGGCATTGCCAAAAAAGCAAAAGAAGACAGTTTGGAAGCTATTCGATGAAGTTGAAGTACGAGGAAAAATTGTACAATGTCATGTCGCTGAAATTTAACACTATACTTGGCGACCCAAAAAATTAGACAGATAAATACATGAGCTGAATGAAAAGGACATTTGATGCATTGAAAGGGTTGTTGACCCCCCTAATATCTGGTGAGTCAACAACTTCTTGGATATCCGAAGGTTCTAAAACAGAAAAGATGGACTTGAACATCGTAGTGAGATACTGGTTCCAATTTGTCAGTAGAAACGTTATGCCGTCTCAAAACAAATCCATACTCCGGTATACCATGGCGGTATTAGCGGGTTCTATTATTGAGAGGGATAAAATAAATGTTGGGGGTATAATTGTGAAGGAATATTACTCAGGGCCAGACAAGAGTAGATATCTCTTCCCTTGACGATACTCATTACTCAGCTACGCGGGAGAGCAGAAGTTCCCTTTAGAGGGAAAACTGATGTTAGGATCACACCAGTCTCCTTTTTTTTCATTTGCAGGATCGAGGCCGAGGATTTGAGAGATGATGTGGATTGGAGGATGCCGCCACCACGTGACTCCACTCCAGTGGTTAACCCTATTACTCTGGCACCTAAGACTAGCACACCTGCTCCTTATGTAGAGCAGAAGGGTATTCCCACATTTCCATTTGTTATTGGCTGTTATGTTTCTGCACCTATACAGCCTGCTGAAGCAGCCACTACTGTTATGAGGCCTCCCCTTTCTCATGTTTCTCGTCCCCCTTGATGTATTCTTTGATATATTAGATGTGCATCCTGACCCGTTAAATTAATATGAGATCTACCCTAGCTGAGAAAGACTTATCCATGCTCATTGACCAGGCCGTTCAGAAGGCATTGGCTCCTTTGACTTAATAGTTGGCCAAGTGTGACTAACCAAGCTGCATGAGGCTGAGGAGGTCATTCTTCAGGATGCACTCGAGAGATCTCTTCATGATACTTTAGAGGTCGAGTCTAGTGGAGGTACTCGAGACTCTACCATACCTCTTGTTTCTGAGATGGACACGGATGCCCCTATTGAGCCTCACATACTACCTTATGTGATACTTTTGCCAGGCATCGATGCCCCTCTTGAGACTTCTCCACCCGAGACTCCAAATGAGAGTTCTCTGAAGGCAAAGCCTTTTAGGGGGACCCTTTATCTCAGCCTCCCAGTATCTTTATTTGTCTTTCATTAAAGACACTACATTCTATTTTTGGTGGGGTGATAACCTTCGTGCCAATATTGTCCTTTTGATTTTATTTTGTTTTTTCATATTTTGAACAACTATAGATTTTTGTTTGTTTATGTTAGAGTGCTCTTTTGGGTAAATGTGTCTCTTTACTTCTACCTCGTTCTTTCTTAATGTTGCACATTAGGTCAAATTGATAAATGCTTGGAGTTTTTATTGTTAATAATTTGAGGATCTATTTTATTCAATATCGATATCTTGAATAGTACTTATGATGAGAATGATGTGTAGTGTTGGTATTGCGAGAATGAAATCATGTGGTTACACCTCTGAGCGATCTTTTTGAATCTTTTGTTGACTAGCTACGTTTTGATGTGAGCCTTGCAATGAACATCACATGTATGTTTTTGATATTTTCGGGATGTGCTAAATGAGTGTATTTCAAAGTGCCATGTGTGCTGAGATTTTACTTGAAAACATGCATGTGGAGTTCTAGAATTTACCTTGTTTGACCTATTGTATGAATCTTGGTGAATGTGAAACATGATCTTGGGCGAAAATTCAATGAGGGAACCAAATTGTCCATAATGCATTTTGTTACTACCTTGTGAGGGTGTGAATCCATGTTGGCACCAATTGATCCTAACTTGTTTGTTGAACACCAAAAGAAACCTCTTGAGCCTAATTATCCCTACCTTATAACCAAAAATCCTCTTTGAAACATTTTGATGTTTGAATAGCCAACTTAGGCGAAAAGTTTAAGTTGGGGTTGTTGAAAGGAAGGATGAATGAAAGCCAGGTGAAGGAAAAAAAGGAAGAAGAAATGAGCCTCAAATCTAAAAGTTCACAAAAACAAGGAATCCCTCCTTATAAAAAAAATTGTGGTTATCATTCTTTTGATGGAAATAGTTTCGAAAAATGACAAAGAAAAACGAATGAAATAAAAGGGATTCAAATAGTGTGCATGAAAAGTCAAGATTTTAGTTCTCAAATGAAAAGGAAGAAAAAGAACTTGAGAAGAGGTAATTATGATTGCAACAATTCTTTGAAAAGGTATAAGTCACCAACCCAAATTGACCATACCTTGATCCTCAGCCCCATTACAAGCCTAAAAGACCCTTGAGATCTTGCATTAACTAGGCTTTGTGATGATTGGAAAATATGGGCAAACCTATGGGACAAACCTTGCATGTGTTTCTCTTTTGAGAGAGTGAGAGTTGCATTGAGTCCTATTACCTTTGTTGATTTAATTCGTGAGAGTATGGAATCATTCTTGATGTGAGGCCACTTGAATATATTTGTTGAAACATGTTCTTGCATTAGAAGAGAAGCTAAAGCTAGCTTGAGCTTGTGTTGAGAAAAAAATAGTCATCATTTTAAGATTTTTGATCATGATTTAGGGTAAAATGTTGTTGAGAATAATATTGCTACGATGCTTGCATGCTAGCTCTTATTGAATATTGTCGTAGACACCCTTATTGAGCTTATTGTGTTCTTGATTTACTTGAGGGCAAACAAAAGTTTAAATTAGGGGTGTTGATTAGTGGTAGATTGCACTCATTTAAGGTCCATTTAGCTCAATAATTAGTGTCCTCAATGCCTATCTTTGTCCGTGTCTAATCAAATGTTGATGATTTGCAACTATGAAGATAATTAGACAAGACAAGGTCTGATGCGTGAATGAATGACCAATTATAAAAAAAGAAGTGCAAAGTGAACATTGTTGATCGCCTAATATGAAGGGCGGATCACCAACTGAGTATAACCTCGCCCAAATTGACACTGCATAGCACTTGTGTCTACCAAATAAGGTTGGCAAACTCCAGTAGAAAAGGCGATAGGCCGAGTTATAACGACGGTACTGATGCATATCACTAAAAGTGACAGTGTGCAAGGCAAAGATTTAATGCTCGAATGGCGGACTAAGGTGGTATTCAATGATTCCATGAACGTGAAAGGCTGACTCTAACGAGCTTTCCAACTGATGTTCAAATGCCTATAGCCTAGAGCATAACAAGGCGAGCTAAGGAGCGAAGGGTGAGTTGTCGATCAGTCTTGGAGAACCCGACTAACGTCTCTGAATAAGTTATAAAGTGCATTTTTGGGTAAACTTTTGGGAAAGTATAAATAGCCCAAAGGATACAATTTGTAAGGAGTAAAGAATAGAGTTCTTAAAAATCTTGGATAGTTTAGAATAGTGAGTAGAACAATTTACCTTTGAGAAGAATACTTTTCTAGTTCTTGGAGTTTTATACTTTGAAGCTTGAATTTGATAAATTGAACTTGAATCGAAAGTGGGGTTTACTCTTAATTGATTGATTTCAAGTTACCCATGGTTGATTTCATGAAAGGTATACTTCATTTACTTTTTGTGATGGGTGGCTAAAACCCCAAGATCTAGGGGTGCTCAAATGGTTTTGGGTGTTGATTTAATGTAGTGGGTATTGTGCAATACTCTGTTTTATTGTTGTCCATGCATGAATTTTATCTAATTACTATGGAGTTAACTTATGAGTTAATGTTGCAAACTTAATTCCTACTTCCGATCTCCAGTTGATGCTCGAAAGAGATTAATTAGAGTGGGTAATTTGTTCAATACTAGCAATTTAGGTTTGATGTCTATGTCTTGCTTTAAAAAATAGGTTATGGGTCAGATCTATTTTCTCTATTCTTGAAAGAGAGAGTAGAGTAAGGTATTGAGTTGTTTATAAATGACATATAGATGAGACTGAAAGGAGTTTATAGATGTTTTGAGATCGAAAGATGATTAGCATTGATTAATAATTTTTCAAAGACAGTTCATCCAATACTAAGCGTCAACGATCGTTAGTTAGTAATATAACCCAACTAAGTGAGTTAGGGTCGAATCCCACAGGGAGTCGTACGTATTTGAGAATCAATAGAGAAGCATGAATATGTTCAAGTCAATCATAGGTAAAAATATTTACGAATAAAAGCATGGTTCAAGTTTGGGGTGACACTTGTGTCAAATAACATAGGGGTTTGTTTCAACTATCATCTACAACAACAAATAACACGAAAATAACAAATATAGAGACGGGTTCTTGGGATGTGATTGAATTATGGGATAAGGTAGACAAATGAATGATTGCAAGTAATAGTGAATAGCTGTAAATCAGTGAATAAGCTAGACTTCAGTGGGGATAAACTTTCTCTCGAACAATTTACCTCAAATCAAATTGGTTTCTCTAGAACACCAATAAGCAGTAATTAAGAACAACCTTCGCTTTAGTCCATTCACTCTCTCGAGCTGAATGTGTGGAAAAGGGTTTAGGATTCACTCTCTTGAGCTGAACCCATAACAACCCAATACCCACAGACCATTAAATCAGTAATCTTGGTTTTAAAACCTCTCTCTCGAGCAAGCCAAAAACACGAAGGTAGAGTTGCATTTGCAACTACAACCCTTTAGATTAAGCCACAATTACTGAATGAAATCACTCTTAAACAACATTTAAACTATGAATTAACAATACCCATCAGCTAAATCAACTCATAATCACATAATCACACCCCAAGAATTGGGGTTTTAGTAGTCATCATAAAAATATAGAAATCGTTACCAAATTGTGTTTCCATCAACTGGATAAGATTACTTTCGTCTTTACAAAGGTCTAAGATGAAGAATCTTCAACACCCACTTCCAATTTCTCATAAATGGAAATCTTCAAAACCTTCAAAGCTAAGGAAATATTGTCTCAATACTTTCAGTTCAAAACCAATGATTCTATTCTAAAAACTCTGATATTGAATGATTCATTATTGAAAACTAGATACTAAACTAAGAATTTAAAAATATATTTATAGTCACCAAAAATGAGTTGCGAAGGACTATTCGGTACAATAAGTCGGAATTGGTGATCCACTCGGTGATCCTCCCTTTGGTCAATTCCTTCGCCTTTCTGCTTTGGCCTTCAACATCTTCAAGTTCTATAACTTTGGGTGATATAGCACTGCATCGCGGAACCATTCGGCGACTCGCCGACTGCTCCTTTCTATCGCTGACTTGATTTTCTCCTTCAGGGCTTGGCACACTGGAACATTAGGCGAGACCATGGCCATTCGGTGACTCGCCCAATGGGTTAGGCAATCCTCAGGCCTTTTTTTTGTTATTTAAGATGCCTTGTTACTTTTTGCTCATTAGTGTCCATGCTTTGTTCCTCAATCCAAATACCTGAAAATCAAGGATTTACATCAGCTATTGGCACAAAATATGCATTTGAGCACACTAAATCTATTAAAATAAATCCCTAAATGAGTCCAAATCGTGGACTCATCAACACCCCCAACTTAAATTTTTGCTTGTCCTCAAGTAAAACTCAAGTCCACCAGTTCAAAAAGGATGTCTCAAATAGTGCTACACAAGACTCAATCATGAATGCGCACAAAAAGACTCAACTTACTCATGCAAGGATCAATTGTACACTCAATGATTCAAGTTATGACTCATCATTACCCAAAGAATCTCAAGCTCACACTACTTGCTTCAAATGCAAGTTCAAGCTCAACATAAGTAATCAAATGCCCTCACACAAAGAATGATTCCATATTTACTCACAATGGTTCAATAATTTAAAGCTCCGGGATCAAATGCAACACTCACACTCACAAAGATGAACACAATGCATGATTTCACTCATAGGTTTGCCCGTATTTTCCAATCAATCCTTGTTTCATCTCACTCAAGATATAAAAAAAGGTCTTTTCAAGGCTTGTAACGGGGATGAGTGCAAAGGTATGGTCATTTAGGCTCAATGGCTGTAATCCTCATAAAATGTGGTGTGAACAACACTTTCTTTCCTTTTCTTCATCATTTTCATTCGTGCTCACAAGTCACCCCATTATCCATCTTCCATGGACTGTTGGAAACCCCATTTTCTTTGCACTTTCACCACTTTATTCCACAACTTTTTCATTTTTTTTCTTTTTCATTCTTTTCTTCTTTTTCTCTTTTTTTTATAAGGAGGGGTTCCATTTTTCTCAAAATGATAGGTCAAATGGTACTTTCTTGCACTTCTTGATTTACCTTCTCTTTTCACCACACCCCCAACTTAGACTTTTGGCCTAAGTTGGTTATTCACACAAACCACAAATCATGAGGATTATGGGTAATGGATCAAGAAAGGTCACAATTTCATCAAGTTTTTTCCAGGAAATGGTTAAGGCTCGAAGGGTGTTCAAGCGGAGTTCACACACTCACAAGGTAGGCCACAAAAAGAGGTACAATGTCACATTGTTTCACACTCTTCAAAGTTGCCTAAAATCATATCAAGAGATTGCATCACTTAGTCAACCGGACCAACGGGGCAAATTTTAGGTGTCATCACACATGGTTCACGATAAGCTCATCACACAAGGCATAGACACCAATGTCAAACAAGACTCCACACTTTCTCTAGTGTTCAATGTTCATCACAAGAGACTCAATTCGATACTTGGCTAGTCACAATGAGATGCAAAAAGTTCACATATTATCTATGCAACTTCATTTGGCCTCATTGTAGCTGCAAATTCATTTTTGTTCGATTATGAGCACTATTCAAGTCACGGTATTGATCAAAATCGATACTCAAACTTGCAAGAGAACAACCACATTCAACACAAACAAGAGGTGGCACAACTTTTTCAGAAGAGTCCAGAAATCATTTACAATTAAAAACACGGAGCCACAAGCTCAATAATCCACAAAAACAGTGTAAAACACAATCTTAGCTCAAAACCCAAATATATACAAAAAATATAATCACAAAAGGTCACAAAAGGTGGGCCTCACTCCACCACAAATAAAAAATCATTTGTCCTCAAATGTAAGCAAAAATATCCAAAAGTCAAATAAAAGTAAGACAAAGAGGGAGGTAAAGAGGGGTCCTGTCTAAATTGTTGCTCCATCTGTCTGGGCCTCAGTGCTCGGTGTAGTGCTCTAATTTCGGGCGTCAGTACCCGGAGTCACCTCAGAAGGAATAACAGCTGCACTAGGGTCAGCCAAGGGTGTATCTATAAAAGAAGCCTGCATAGATGCATCTACCATGGCCACCTCAGTCTCAGTAAGACCCTCATATGAAGCTTCTTCAGCAACCTCAAGCATCTCCTCCTCCGTCTCCGCCTCAAACTCGGGATCAATTATCTCCTCAACTCTAACCTCATCTCCGGTGGTAGCCGAAGGCATATCTGGTACATCTAGGATCTCCACCATCCCAAAAATCATGGATATGTCAGTGGACTTCAGCTAATCCATATCACTCCTCAACACAACAATATCTGCCTTTAAAGTCATCACCTCCTCGGTGGCCCTTTCACCATGCTCACACACTACAATCCTAGCCACAAGGGCGTCAATGGTAGTGCTCAATGGTGTCACAGCATCAACTAGGGCAGTCTAAATCATGCCCAGAATGGAGGCCTCGAGTCTGGCAGCACGAAGATCGGTAGAGTGGGCAAGTTGCCCCATCTAGAGCGATGCAACTTGAGTGAGTTGGGTCTGGGAAATAGTAACAACAACAGCTCTGGGAGTCAACATAGCAGCAGAGGAACTAGGGATGTCAGAAGGGACAACAATAAGGTACCTAAAGGCCCAGTGGCCAGAGTAGGCCAAGATACCCCTGTAGGCAGTGAGTCTGTGTCCACAACCGAGGAAGAATCCACCGGGGCCTTGTTCTTCTTCTTCTCCACCTCATCTTTCAAATACTCCACCTCGATCCTCTGATATCGGTAAAGGATGTGGGAATCACTTTCACATCCTTCTTCACATCTCTAGGAACTCAAGCCCATCTGCATAGCTTGGTGATCAACACCGGGAAGGGAAGTGAGGTCTGGCGCTTCTTGGCCCTCATAACCATCTCATGTGCCATAGTTATCCCCAGATTTATCCTTGTCTCCTTGATGATGCAACCCAAACAGATTGCCTTGGCTAAGCGGAGGATCGACTCATTCTGGGATGGCATGATAGTGCTGCTGATGAAGCCAAACTAGAACCGAGTAGCTATGTTGAGATCTTTCTTTTCAATTGGTGCTCCGATCTCCAGCCACTTGGGAGTACCGTCTGATATGAGCGGGCCCAACTATTTCTTCATATTGTCTAGAGTCTTTGTCCTAATTAGATGCTGGAACTCATCATCAATGTCATCGGGACAATCCAGGAAAACATTAATAGCCTCACTGTCACACTTGACCTTCTTTCCCCGAACAACTAAATAGTCAACCGATTTGAATGTTGTTGCCTGCTTCTTTTTCTGTCGTATTAAGGCCCCATAAGCAGTGTAGAACTCCCGGACCCATGAAGGAATTAACGGGTCATGGGGCTTGGTGAAGATTTAGAAATTATGAGACTTCAGACAGCTCATAATCTTTGGATACCTATCAATGACCCCATCAGTTGACAAACGCTTCTCCTCAATAATTTTGCTTAGCCCCTCAGTCTTTAATCTGTTTATAGACTTGGGGGAGGACCCTAAACTGGTGGTGCAAGCACCACTGCCTGTGCTGGAACTAGAGGAGGAGTGGTGGAGGGTTGAGGATTCCTGATCCTAGACAGATCATTTTTGGATTGCAACTCTGCCCTCTGTGCTGCTACTAGCTCATCATCATTAAGAGCTAAAGTTTGAGGCTCCTGGTGCTTGCTCACCCTCACTCTCAGAAGTGGTGAGGTGAGTGGTGTAGATGCCGTCACTATCGGAGCTGACCTTCGGTGACACACGTGCCTTGCCTTTTCCTTTGCCTTTCCCACCAGTTGTGGGAAGTTTGGTAGCTTTGGCCTTGGATGCAGCTGCATCTTCATTAATTGTGATCCCCTTAGCCTTCTTTAGGGGTGGCATGTTTCTCCCAGCAACTGTCGGTCTAGCCATGTCTGCAAAACATCAAGAAAATTTAGTAATAATTTTATCAAAAGCATAGAAACATCGTTGCAGACAGACTCGCCGAATAACTTTGGCGAGCTAGATCGGGCTCGCTGAAAGGATTGGCTCAAAATTCTTAGAAATATTTGGCATGTCGACGATGGGAAGGCCTTTTGGTGAATCCCTGACAGCTTTCGGCGAGCAAGGATTAGCCCGCCGAAAGTTACAGAGCAAAATGGGTTCAGGGGTGTAGACAAAGGGCGATCAAGAAGGACTTTCGGTGAGTCGGCGAGTACTTTTGGTGAGTCGGCGAGTACTTTCGGTGAGACGGCGAGTACTTTCGGCGACCTCAAGATTCTCGCCGAAAGTTACAGAACCCAACTACTCATTTAGCATGAAAATAAAGGCGAGATGGGGAACTTCGGTGAACCGCCGAGTGGTTCGGCGAGCTCGACCCAGCTCACCAAACGGCCCAACGTGCCTACTTTCAACCCAACTTATCAAATTCAACCCCACAACCCCCGAAAACAAAATCAAAGCATGCACCCATCAAATTAAAGCAAGACCCAATAAACCTATTACCCCGGGATACTCCGACTTCTCCCGGTTTTGCCAAATTTGGCCATTTCATAACTTTTGCCTTTAAGAATGACGTCACCAACTCTATCATTGGTCAAATTACATCATTTGGTACAAATACGGGTTACTTAGACTTCACCCGACTAGAATCAACAACATGCCATAACAACCCCACAAGATTTAACCAATTTTAAGGCACACAATCACGGGAATTCAACAATCTAAACATTTCAGACAAGATTATCTAATTAAAATAGGCATTCAAACATACTAATACTATCAGAGAGGCCCAACACACTTCAACAATATAAAATCATTTCAAATGAGTAAAAAATTTTATGAATAAACTCGAGGTTCGGAAAACCAACCTTTGATGCCGATTAATAAAGATTGAAATGCTAGGCGGCAAAGTAATCCCACTCTGAGCACAAAAAGGTGACTAAAATACTTTAGAAATGCAAGAAATATAGAAACTAATGTGCGAGTGTGAGGTTTGGAAGATTAAAAGTGAGGGAAAGTGAAAGAGTTCGAAAGTTTAAACCTTTGGCCTTTAATAACCTTCCAGTTCTCCCTCATTCGGCGACATAAGTCGTGCTCGCCAACCCACTCGGCGACACGCCGAGTGGTCACTTACCTTTCCGAGTTTTTACAGGACCTCCAATTAATGTGGGGTCCAAACGGCAGACTAGATCGCGATCGCCAACCCTATCGGCGATTTGCCAAGTTCCTCCTGGGCTCGCTGAGTTTTACAGACTCTAATTTAAAATTATCTTGAGTCTAACGGCGGTCTAGGTCAGGCTTGCCGACCTCTTTGGTGATGCGCCGACTGGACCTTTAGCTCACCAACCTGCACTTTTCAACCACTTTCCACACTTTGACCTGCACATTCAACACACCATTATTTCAAAATTACAAAGAAAGAAAATAAAACTTGGGTTGCCTCCCAAGCAGCGCCTTAGTTAATATCGTGGCACGACGCAAGTCCCCACTTAAGTTCCATTAGTGGGGTTTGCCTCATTTTCATAAGGAAGCCCCTCTTTTGGTTCTGGGTAGAGATCATTCAGCACTTGGTCCATTTGGGACCCTAGTAGCTGAATGAGCATGGAATGAGAGGTCATCATCTGATTCTGCATCAAGACATTCTCTCATATCTCCTCTAACACTCTGCCGTATTTTTTGACTTTGTGTAGAATGAGTAAGAGGACCTCTTCAAGTTGCCCACCCTCTTGCTTCTTCATCTTTCGACGCTCGTGAGGCGAGATGTACCCGTCCTTGTTCTTGGACACTACCTCTAATTCCATGATCTTCTTGGCCAAGACATCCAACTGAGTCAATAATGTGGCCAATTCTTGGTCTTTTTCTTTCTCCTTGTTGGTCTTGGCCATGTTATCAAGGATTTGGGATGCAGTCTCATAGGAATGTTGCATCAAACAACCTGAAGAGAGTTGGCCAGCCATGATTCTATTTTTGGGGTCAAGACCCTGGTAGAAACATTCCAGAAGCATCCTATCTGGAATTCCATGAGTTGGGCATTGCTGCAAGAAGGACTTTAACCTTTGCCACAACTCATAAATGGATTCACCCTCCAATTTCTTGAAATTTAGGATGTTATCCCTAAAATTCATCAATATCAAAGTAGGGTGATCCATTGAGTTATTGTTGCTACCAATTATGCTCCAATTCTCTGCTCAAAACAGAAACACACAAACCAAAACTAAAAATTAAGTAAGTTCAACTATGACTCACAAGAACAAAATTCAGCTTAACCAAAAATTCTCAAATAACACCACTCCCCGGTAACAGTGCCATTTTGATTAAAAAAGTTTCAAAGACACTTCATCTAATACTAAGCGTTAATGATTGTTAGTTAGTAATATAACCCAACTAAGTGAGTTGGGGTCGAATCCCACAGGGAGTGGTACGTATTTGAGAATCAATAGAGAAGCATGAATATGTTCAAGTCAATCATAGGTAAAAACATTTAAGAAATTAAAGCATGGTTCAAGTTTGGGGTGACACAAGTGTCAAATAACAGAGGGGTTTATTTCAACTATCAGCTACAACAACAAATAGCACGAAAATAACAAATATAGAGACGGGTTCTTGGGATGTGTTTGAATTATGGGCTAAGGTAGATAAATGGGTGATGGAAATCAATAGTGAATAGCTGTAAATCAGTGAATAAGCTAGACTTTAGTGGGGATAAAGTTTCTCTCGAATAATGTACCTCGAATCTAATTGGTTTCTCTCGAACACCAATAACTATCAATTAAGAATAGCCTTCGATTTAGTCCATTCACTCTCTCGAGCTGAATGTGTGGAAAAGGATTTAGGATTCACTCTCTCGATCTGAACCCATGACACCCAATACCCACAGACCATCAATTAAACAATCTTGGTTTTAAAACTTCTCTCTCGAGCAAGCCAAAAACACGAAGGTAGAGTTGCATTTGCAACTACAACCCTTTAGATTAAGCCACAATTACTGAATGAAATTACTTTTAAACAAAATTTACACTATCAATTAACAATACCCAGTAGTTAAATCGACCATAATCACATAATCATACCCCAAGAATTGGGGTTTTAGCTAGACATCATAAAAGATAGAAATCATTACCAAATTGTGTTTCCATCAACTGGGTAAGATTAATTTCTCCTTTTCAAAGGTATAAGATGAAGAATCTTCAACACCCACTTCCAATTTCTCAGAAATGAAAATCTTCAAAACTTCAAAGTTAAGGAAATATTTTCTCAATACTCTCAGTTCAAACCCAATAATTCTATTCTAAAAACTCTAATATTGAATGATTAATTATTGAAAACTATATACTAAACTAAGAATTTAAAAATGTATTTATAGTCGGCAAAAATGTGCTGTGAAGGACCATTCGGTGCAATAAGTTGGGATCATCGATTCACTCGGCGACCCTCCTTTGGTCAATTCCATCGCCTTTCTGCTTTGGCCTTCAACATATTCAAGTTCTGTAACTTTTGGCGATATAGAAATGCATTGAAGAACCATTCGTTGACTCACCGACTGCTATTTTCTATCGCCGACTTGATTTTCTCCTTCAGGATTTGGCACACTAGAACATTAGGCGAGACCATGGCCATTCGGCGACTCGCCCAAAGGGTTAGGCGATCCTCATGCCTTCTTTTCTTCGTTCTTTCAGCTGCCTTGTTCCAATTTGCTCATTAGTGTCCATGCTTTATTTCTCAATCCAAATACCTGAAAATCAAGGATTTACATCAGTTATTGGCACAAAATATGCATTTGAGGACACTAAATCTATTAAAATAAATTTTAAATGAGTCCAAATCGTGGACTCATCAAGCGTCAATGATGATGACTTAGCATATTCATTAATGTTAATCACTATAGAGCAGCACAATCACCCCTATGTGACATCAATTTCCGATCCCCGCACCCCTAGATTGCTTGTTAAATCTTGATTTCTTCCCAATTTTAGTTTTATCTCGATACTTGATAACCAATGCTTTATATTAAGTTGGTGGTACAATCCACCTAATTTTTCAAACTATTAAAAATGAGCTGATTTAAAGTTAAAATTTCTCTGTAAGGAATTCCTTACGATATACCATTTCTTGTGGGATTTGACCCCGACTCTTTGTTGGGTTTTTACTGACTACGATCTCTCACTCTTTTAATAGGTTTTGAAGGGAAATTTGAGTGTTATCACCTATGCCCAAAAAAAAAGGGACATAGTTGAGAATTTATCATTGCTTCTTCAAAATAAACCTACTAAGAAACCCTTTGGGAGGCCGCTGTGCTTTGGAAATTAGCAGAAGAGCGAAACTTTAGGTATATATGTCTTCATTATTTTTGGGAAGCAATTGGGAAGTGAAAAGTGCCAAATAATTGAAGTTTTTTTTAATCATTATTTACAAATTTAATACACGTATCATAGTTATAGTGGGTTTCTTAATGGTTGCCAGGAGAAATTGTATTTGGATCAATGTCGCACTTAATTCATGTGCACATCGGGGAGGTATAATATATTTTACTTATTAGTCTTTGGAGTAAAACATGCATTTTTCACAACTTGATTTATGAAATTATGATAAACTTGTGTCCTTTACAAGTGCATTAGACTACAATATTATGTTGTATATTATTTTTCTACAACGAGCTAGTGCAGTAGTCTACATATTTTATGTTGTATATTATTTTTCTACAACAAGCTCTACAACATACAAATAGATATTAAACAAGAGCTTGTTGCAGAAAAATGATATAAAACTTAAAATATGTAGACTAGTGCACTTGCTTGTTGCAGAAATATAATATACAAGATAATTATGTAGACTAGTGCACTTGTAAAAATCACAAGTTAATCATAATCTTATAAATCAAGTTGTGAAAATGAATGCTTGCCAAGAGATTAATAAGTGAAACATATTTTACCTCTTCGGTGTGCACCATGAAACCCACTATTATTATGGTGCATGTATTAAATTGGTAAATAATGATAAAAAAACTTCAATTATTTTTCACTTTTAACTTCCTAATGGCTTCCCAAAAATAATGAATGCATATATACATAAAGTTTCTTGCTTCTGCTTATTTCAAGAGCATGATGGTCAGTCAAAGGGTTACTTGGAGGGTTTTTCTGAAGAATCAACACCAATAATGCCACCACCAATACTTGAATCTTCATTATTCACCACAAAAATAATTTGAGCAAGTGTACATAAGTTAAATACTTCCTAAATTAGAACTTAGATACATAATTAAATCAATGGTGAAAAACTATATACTTAAACCTTGTGGTTGCTTCTTGTTTTTGAATCTCAGTGCCTGCTTCTTAAAGATGTTTTCCAAAGAAGAAGCTCTAGGAGCTTCAGAATTTAGAGTAGGAGAATGACCCAAATGATTAGCAAAAGACTTCCTCGCCTGACCTCTCTTATTTTGTTGTTTATGTTGATGGAAAATGATTTTTGCGGATAACATGTACAAGTTGGTTTGGTCTTTTTTGTGGATTTGGGGTTGTGGCATTTGGGGGTTTAGTGATGGTGCCATTGCTCCATGGCCATGTGTGGTGCGGTGGTTGTTATTCTTGTTGGCAAGGTTAAGGGGTGGAGGAGTTTGGAGTGCATTCATCGGTCTATGCCCATTTCTTGAGAATGCATAGGAAAAAAAATTATCGTTGAAAGGTGGTTTCACTGTTTGTTCTACTGAACAACTTTGTTGACTGGGAAGGAAAAGAATGTTTGTGAATGAGGTTATAATCCCAATCAAAATAACCAATAAAAAATTGCCAAATTTTTAAAATGACATATGTTGACCAATTAAAACTTTTGTGTTCAGTTTGATGACTTAGATGAACCAACCAGAATGAGGCAATCAGGTCCATTTACACTTGGTCCCTATATTTTGAATTAGATTTGAAAAATTATTTCCAAATCAAGTGTTAATCCCTGCTCAAAATAATTACTAATCAAGAGTTGTCAAGTGTTCAAAATGATATGACTTGACCAATCACTATTTATTTTCAAATAAAGTTTGATTATTAAAAAGTGAGGTGGCATGTCTCATTGGGCAGCATCACTCTTTATCTTTTCTTAGAATTTTGAACATAAACTCTCAACCTTTTGAAAAAAAACTTGAAATAATTATTTCTTTCCTCATTAATTATTGACATTTATTTTATTTCTTCAAACCTCTCTCTGTCTCTCTGTCTATCTGTCTCTCTCTTTCTTTCTCTCTCTCTCTATATATGTTTTTGTACTATTCTTTCCTTTCTTTAAAAAAAAGACATTATTTTAGCCTCTCTTTTCCTACTTTTTCTTTCGTTATTTCAAAAATAAATGACTACAACTTTGTTTTTTATTATTGTCATTTATTTTTCCGTAAATAACTATAGTTTGAGGAATTTGCTTGCTGTATCAACTCTTGTGATTTGTTTGATGTTAATATATTTGGAAGTCCATCCACTTGGTGGAATAGGAGAAGTGATGGTGAGTGCATCATTAAAAGATTATATACAGTGGTTGTAAATCAAAAGTTCTTGAATCTTTATGGGAATATTGATCTGCGACATCTAGCCAAGACAAGGTTAGACCATGCTCCTCTGTTGCTTTCCTGTGGTGTTTAGTGTCTGGTATTCTCTAGACCCTTCAAGTTCATGATGTTTTGGGTTATTGGTGATAACTTTGAAGAAGTGGTTGAGCTCAATTGGGTAGCAGGTGAATGTTATGATATCTTTGTTCAACTAAAAATCAAGAAGAAGAAGACTGAAATTGCTCTTTTAAAATGGAGCAAAGATCAGTTGGGAGGTATTTTTAAACATATGGTAATCAGGGAAGAACTCGTAAGATTAAAGAATGATCTATTTGAGAAATTCCCCACTGTAGAGAATAGGGCAGTTTTTCTAAAGTCTTATGTTGAACTTAAGCTCTACCTTCACTATGAAGAAGAATTTTGGAGATAAAAGGGTTGTATCCAGTAGTTGGAGGAAGAAGATAAGAACACAAAGTTTTTCTATTGTTTAGTCAAAAGAATGAGAACATGCATTCTTTAAAGAGAATTATGAACGATGATAATTTCTGGGCAGAAGGAGTTGCAAATATTGCTGAGGAGGCAGTCTATATTTTCAAGAAACATTTTTATGGATACACCACCTTTGATGATTTATCACATCTACAACATACTAATCCTTTGATTTTTAATGAGAATAATATTCTTTTAAATTCTTTACCAAGTGAGGAAGAAATCAGAAGAGTAAGTTTTGAACTTAAACTAGATAGTTCTTGTGGGCCTGATGGATTCTCTAGTTATTTTTACAAGTCCTGTTGAGATATTGTAGACCCTGACATTATTAGTGTAGTTAATGTTTTTTTTCAGGGATCTACCCTTCCTAAAACTATTACTCATACTGATTTTGTTCTTTTACCAACGAAGGATAGGGTTCAATCTTTATCTAATTTAAGACAATTAGTTTGAGTAATTTTATTTATAAAATTATTTCCAGATTCATTCATGATCGATTTGGAGACTTCCTTCCTAGATTGATATCTTCTAATCAATCTAGCTTTGTCAATGGGAAGGGCATGACAAAAAATGTCTTCTTAGCTCAGGAAATTATTTCTTATAAAAGGAGAAGGGGTAATCCTTATAATGTAGTTATCAAGTTAGATATGGCTAAAGCCTTTGATAGAGTAGATTGGAGGTTTTTAACTCAAGTATTGAGGAAAATGGATGATGATATGTTTCTTGATATGATTTGGAGGATTATGGCTAATAAGTGGTACTCTATTTCAGTCAATGGATAAACTCAATGTTTATTTCACTCTTCTAGGGGAGTGAAACAAGAAGATCCTTTGTCTCTTGCCCTTTTTATCATATATGCTAAAGTGATATCACGGGCTTTAAATCTACTATTTTCTAATTATTTGTTTAAAAGTTATAGTTTTTGTTAATGGAGTAACAAATTGAATCACCCAACTTGTGCAAATGATACAATTATCTTTACTTCAACATATAAAAGATCTCTACAACTTATTATGGAAATGTTGCAATTGTATGAAAAATAATAAGGTCAAATGATTAATAAGGGGAACAGTTTCTTTTATATGCATTCTAAAGCTTCACTTGCTATTTATCAAGAGGTTTAATGTATTACTGGTTGATGTACTTAGGATGTCCTATTGTTCATTCAAAGAAGAAGGCCAATTTTTCAGAAGTCATTCAGAAAATACAAAACAAACTATGTATATAAAATGGTAAATTACTTTCATTTGGGGTAAGATTATTTTGATTAATTATATTCTTTGTACCATACCCATTTACCTCCTCTATGCTATTAGTACTCCAAAATGTGTTATTAATGACATTCATAGAATGTTTGCTAAGTTTCTATGGAATTTTAATGAGGTAGGTAGAGCTAAACATCGGGTAGCTTGGAAGGGTGCTAGTTTGCACAATGAAGAAGGGGGTATAGGTTTTAAATCTTTATTTGATGTTTATAAAGATTTATTTGGTAAGCTATGGCGTAACTTTATAACTACTAATACTTTGTGGTGAAATTGAATGTGGAATAAGTATTGTAAAAGGCATAGACCACAGGTGGTGGAATGGAATGGAGGATCACAGGTGTGGAAACTCTTATTACTGACAAGATATTTCTTTGATCAGAAAATTTGGTGGGAACCTAGAGGAGGGCAAGCTATTATTTGGTTTGATAACTGGACAATATTAGGGACTCTTCACTTAACGTGCATGTAAATCATACTTATCAAATATTAGAAGTAGTGAAGCATCTAAGAATGGAGAATATGTGGAATGAAACCTTGTTGTGTGAGAATTTCAATTCAGAAGTGGTTAATCATATCCAGGATGTTTTAGGGAATGTACAGATGATGGATATTAGATATAAACCATGGTATATTCTTACAAGATCTAAAAATTAAATCAGTTAAAGTGTTTGAGATATTTTGAGATAAAGGCAAGACCGTATGGAAAAAATCATGAACATTTGGAAAAAAGGGCTTCCTGTTAAAATATAATTTTTGATGAGGAGAATCCGGCATAAGAAAATACCAATTGGTGAAGTTTTGATGAGCTTGAGAATTTCAGATTCTTTACATTGTTCTTGTAGTAATAGTGCAAATAAATCTTTTGATCATTTATTCATCACTTGTAGTGTGTCTTCTTGTGTGTGGAAGCTTTTTACAGAGGCTACTTGTAACACCTCGCCAATTTGAAATAACTAGGAAAAAGTTAGGAATTGGAAATAACCATTTTTGGAAAGAATATAAAAATCTGGAAATTTGTTAAGTATGTTGAGTTGAGTTTTTGGTCAACTTGAAATCACCATAACCCCTAGCTCAGGATGAGTTAGGTGAAGTTCCAGTTATCATAGGAAATATCTAGGAATAATCTTTCCAACGCTGCCGAGTTTGTGCAATTCTGAGTTCGTATGAGTGAGATATGCCCATTTGAAGTTGGACTGTTCGAATAAGGAAATGTCCAATCCGGATTTTGGAAGGGTAGTTTGGTGTTTTCCTTACCCAATTAATGTAATTAATTTTAGTGAATTAAATAAGGGTCAAATCAGAATTTGGTCAGTTTAGAAAATTGGAAATTCACGCTAGGGCTTGGATAAAAAAGAAAAGAAGAGGAAGGAGGAAAAAAGTTCAAGATTCACCAAGATCGTGCGATTTGGTTGTGGATTTCGCCAAGAAATTAATCCTACAAGGTATGTGAGGCTTCCATATCATTGGGTTCGTTCACCTACGTGCCAAACATGTTTATTGCAGCCTGAATTCATCCAAAAAGAGTTTGAAAGTTGATGTTCTTGATATCTATTCATGAATTTGATAATGTTCTTGAGTTGAGTTGAAATTGAGAAGTTTCTGAGATCGCTATGTCAAATTATTGAGTTGGTTGGAGTTAGGTTCTTAGGTACATTTTCTAGGTATCTGTATCTAAAAAGAATTCGGGAAAAAGAACCGAGTTTGGGCGAATTGGGGCTGGAAAACAAAAAAAAATATTTAGTCGGGCAAATCTGGGCATTAACTCCGTGTCGCGGATCCATTCCCCAGATTTGGGAAAAATGCCTTCGCGTCGTGGAGTGGTCACATACCGTTCTGCCTTGAAAAGTATTTTCGCGATCAAAATTTAAATACCTCTCCGCGTCGCGGACCTACCCTCAGACAGTAATTTTTTAATCTTTTCTCATGTTTAGCTATCTAAAAACACTCCTAAACATCATGAGATCTTTCCTATCACAATTCACAATCCTTGAATTCATAATTCAATTCAAGGAAAGTTAAGAGTCAAGTTTAGAAGTTAAGAAGCAAGTCAAGAGAAGTTTATTAAAGTTTTTCAAAAGTCTTTCACAAAAGTTTTAACTTTTTATTCTAAGACTAATAGATGAATCCTCTCCCCCTCTGTAGTCACCAATTGTGTGACATATCTAGACAAGGCATGGAACTTCGCCTCATAAGCAGTTACAGTCATACCACCCTTCTCTAAGGCCATGAACTCATCCTTATTGTGATCCCTCAAAGTCCGTGACACATACTTCTCTAGAAACAAAGCATGGAACTACGTCCACGTGAGTGAAGGCAAGGCTGGCGATCTGTATTCCACAAGGCCCTCCACCACTGCTTAGCCTCACATGAAGCTGGAAGGTCACGAACTGTACTCCATGCTGGTGTACAATGTCTAACTTGTGAAGCCTCTCATCGTTATCCAAAATGAAATCATAGGCATCCTCACTCTCAGAACCATGGAACACAGGCGGCTTCTACTTTAAAAACTTAGTCAACATCTCATGCTCAGTACCAATCATCACAGGACTCAATAGGGGACAGAAGAAGGCATCAGTGCCTAATGCTCCAGCAACCTTGGGAACAATAGCAGCAATGAAGTGGTTGACTGGAGGTTGAGTAGCTTGCACTGTGGGAAGGACTCCAGATCCGACCAACCCCTTCAGAAAAGTCATGATCTGCTAAGTTACCACTTGATCTAAGGGGGGAAGACTTGTAGTCTCGGCCCGTGCGTCCTCTTCTGGTCTAACATCCTCATCGTCTTCGATCTCCCCATTCTCTTCCACCTCTTCTTGGGGTGCGGGAGGGGCCTCTTTCTTGGGAACATTCTCAACTAGGGCTTCACCCCTGGCAGGTGCTACCCTTCCTCATCCTCTGCCCCTTCCTCTTCATGTTCCTCTACCCTAGCCAAGGCCACGATCTGTTGCTACGGGATCCTCTACTGGCTCATTGATGGGAGATACGGACCTGACGCCATTTTATCACGTGTTAACCATCCACAAAAAGAAGAGTGAAAAAGATTAGATACGAATTTGGATCACGAGATACCAATTGGAATTAAGTCATACCACGAAAGGAGAGGAAGACATAGAGATTTCCTAAAGTCCTATAGCCTCTCAAAGAAAACTACAGACGTCTCCGTACCATTCCGTAACACTCTACTAGAATCGCTTTGATACAATGAGATGAACGAACCTAGGGCTCTGATACCAACTTGGTCACGACCCTGCCCACCGTAATTGGCACCCACACCAACCCTTCAGTGGGAGAACCATTACTACAACCCAACTAAGAAACTTAAAGAAACTAAACCATTTAAAAATACAGAAGAAGGTTTAAATGATGAATTAAATATGGAGTTCCCATAAAATCCGAAGGTTTAACAAACAACTAAGAATGACCCTCGCAAAAATTCAACCCCTAGACCTGAAAGTCATTGTACCAAAACTCTACTAATCAACAAGTCTAAGAAAAAGGAGGTGCAACCTCAGAAACTAAACATAAGTAAAATCAAAATATATAGTCTGAGTTAGAAAAAAATGGACTAAACTAATGATGGATCCATGGCAGCCTGAAAGAATTTGCTCACCCACGAATCTCGTCTCGGTCAATGATCTCTTAGTTGAGTTTTGTCAGTAGCCACCCAAACCCAAACTGTTAGTCTGTCCAAACCCACAATATCAATTACAGGTAGATATGACAATTACAATGGTCCTCTCATGGAACCCAAACCTAAACTATTAGTGTGTCGAAATATGGCACCCGATCTAATATATATGTGTCAAAACGTGACACCCGGTCCAATATATGGTCGAACGTGACACCCGGTCCAATATATGTGTCGGAACATGACACCCGGCCCAGTCAACACAATCACACCCATAATGAATAATGCACATAGTGACACAGTCAAGCAACAAATTCATGGCATGTAATTGTTCATATATAATCATTTCATTAGATTCGGTTCATGTTTCCCTATTCACATATATGCGTGCATACAATGGAGATTTTAATAGGCATGTATAACAAGACGGGAAGTAAAACCATAACCTACCTCGAAACCAAGTCTGAATACTCCTAAGACACTTGAGCCTTCCCTCTTCGGAGTCTTTCTGCTTGTTCTTGGTGTAAAACAAGTAATTAATTCAAGGATCAATAAAAAGGGCCTAAATTACCCAGACTGTATCAAAATATTAACCCAAGGATAAACCCCTGATCCTAAAGCTCAATTACGATTTTTCCCACCATTAACTTCAGGAAAAAACCCTTTCCCAACGATAATTAACAAGGATTCTAAGTTCTAAGAATTGAAATACGGATTAGGGGAGTAATTAAATTATCTTTAGCACGAGAATTCGTGGGAATCTGATAAGAAACTACCCTGGGTCCTCCCTTAGCTCTTAAGAATGAAGTTTTAAAGAAAATAACATTTTTGGGGTTTTTCTCCGGTTTTAGTCACGATTATCCCGCCACAGAGGACCTGCCCTGGCATAAATTATCCCACCCCAGCATCTTGCACGGACACAAAAACTCGGAATTTGAGATCCAAGCTCCAATTTCGCAACACACCTTCAACCATTAATGTTCTAAAACAAAGCTTTCACGCCAAGATCCACTTCAGGAGTTCTACTCACCCGAATTTCATTCCGTAAAGTCGTACAGGATCCTTCACATCTTAGATATCCACTCACGTGATCAAACTCATAATAAAGACTCCATTCATTATCGGATTTCCCTAAACCTCACCTGACTCAGATTTCATCCAAGTCTGGCCTAGGCGAGAAATTTCCAAGTTACTACTCAGATGTTTTCTGGCCCTAATTCCTTCCCTATTGGATTTTTCATAACAAAGGGAATAGGTCGTTAAACATGGTATCCACAATCATACTTAAAAGTGGTTTTAGGGATAAGAGGTGTCTAATGCACAAAAATTCTCTTTTTTATTATTAGCTCTTGTTCCTTAGTTTTTTCTTTTTTATACTTTCATTTGCAGTGAATGAATTAATATTTTTTCATTCCTTTTTTTTGTTTGTATGATATCAAATTTGTGAAAGTTTAGGTTGAATAGAGAAACAAATTTAACACACACACACACACACATATATATATATATATATTTGAAAAAAAACAAATACACATCTAACTTGGAACAACCTGTTCCTGTCGTTATGGAAAAGCCTATGGGAAAGGAATTTGGGCCAGAAAACTTCTGAGTAGTAACTTGGAAATTCCTAGCCTAGGCCAAACTCGAACGAAATCTGAGTTAGATGAGGTCTAGGGCAATCTGGTAATGGATGAGGGAATAAATTTTTAGTTTGATCACGTCAGTGGATAGCTAAGATGTTAAGAAGCATGTACGGCTTTACCAAATCAAATTCGGGTGAGTAGAACTCCCGAAACTGATCTTGGCGTGAAAGGGTAGTTTTAGATCGTCCTAATTTAAAGGTGTGTTGTGAAATGGGAGCTTGTAACTCAAATTCCGATGTTCTGTCTCTGTGAAATCAGTTGGGGCTGGATTAATTCTGCTAGGGTTCGGCCTCTTTGGTGGAATGGGTCCCGCCGTGACGGGCCAGTTGCGATTTAAATGGGGAAAAAACCCCAATTTCATTATTTTCTACAAAACTTTGTTCTTAATAGCTAAGGGACGACCAAGGGTAATTTCTTGATAAATTCTCACGACTTCTAGTGTTAAAGGTAAGGAAATTACTCCCCTAATCCATATTTCAATTCCTAGAACTTCGAATATTGGATAATTATCGTTGGGGGAGGGTTTTGGCCTGAAGTTAATGGTGGGAAAAGGCCTAGTTGAGTATTAGGTTCTTGGGTTGGCCTTGGATTGATGGTTTGATTATTATGGTAAAATAGGCCTTGTTGATTGATCCTTGCGTTGATTATTTGTTTATAGATCAAGAACAATCTTAAAGACTTCGGAAAAGGAAGGCTCAAGTGTCTTAGGAGTTTTCATGCTTGGTTTCGAGGTAGATGATGGTTTGATTTCCTGTTGTGTGATATATGTCGATTAATTGCTTCATTATATGCGTGCATGTATGTGAATCGAGAAATGTTAATCAAATCAAATTAAATGATTATGTGTGAACAATACATGCCATGATCCTGCTACTTGATTGTTTGACTATGAGTACTGTTCATTATGGGTGTGATTGTGACTGTGGTTGTGCTGACTGGATAGGGTGTCATGTTCCAACACATATATTGGATCGGGTGTCATGTTCTGACACATATATTGGATCGGGTGTCACGTTCTAACACATTTATATAGTATCGGGTGTCACATTCCGACACACTAACAGTTTGTGCGTGGGTTTTATGAGAGGACCAATTTTAATTATTACGTTCATATTCACCTATCATTGATATTGGGAAATTGTATGTTGCTCCTAAAATGATAAATGAACTATGTATTTTGTATATGTGTGTTTACTGTGTTGTAATTCCTTGCGTATATTGTGCTTACGGGAGTAGCCGCGTGATCCTACCAGTACACTGTGGTTTCATGTACTAATACTGCACATGCTTCTTTTTTTAGTACAGGGCATCTTGAGGCGGCTACTGACAGGCCACAGTTAGGAGATTATTGACCGCGACCGAATTCGTGGGTGAGCCAGTTCTTTCAGGCTGCTATGGATCCTTCTTTTGTTTATTCTATTCTCTTCGGACTCAGACTAGGTATTTTAGACATTTATTATGTTGTTTCGGGGTTGCACCCCCTCTTTATAAGACTTGTTGATTGTCAGTGTTTTGGTACAATGACTTTTAGTTTTAGGGGTTGAATATCCGTGATGATTATGTTAGTTGTTTTGTTTAAACCATTGGAGTATATGGGAAATATATTTTTAGTTCGTCATTTAAACCTGCTTTTGTATCTTTAAATTCTTTTGTTCCTTATAATGTTTAGTCGGGGTATAGTAATGGTTCTTCCACCGGAGGGTTAGGGTGGATGCCAATTATGGCGGTCTGGGTCGTGACAAAGTTGGTATTAGAGCCCTACGTTTGTTGATCTCATTGTACCAAAATGAGTCTAGTAGAGTCATGCGGATTGGTACAGAGACGTCTGTACTTTTTTTCGAGAGGCCATAGGACTTTAGGAACGTCTCTATCTTCTTCTCCTTTCATGCTATGAATTGATTCCAATTGGTATCTTGTGATCCAAATTGGTATCTAATCTCCTTCACTCTTCTGCCCGCAGATGGTTAACACGCGATACGATGGTGTCAGGACCGTAGCTCCCATCAATGAGCCAGCAGAGGATTCTGCAGCCAGAGGTCATATTCGAGGCAGGGGTAGGGGAAGAGGAAGTGGAAGAGGCCGAGGAAGAGTGGGACCCGCCATGGGTGGAGCCCCAGCTGAGAATGTTCCTAGGGAAGAGGATCCTCCGGCACCCCAAGAAGCGGTAGAAGAAAATGTGGAGATCAAAGATGGAGAGGATGTTAGACCAGAGGAGGGTGCACCGTCTGGGAATACCGGCATTCCTCCATTAGACCCAGTGTTAGCGCAGCAGATCATGACTTTTTTGGAGGGGTTGGTCGGCCCCAGTGTCCTTCCCACCGTGCAATCTGCTCAACCGCCCCATTATTGCTACTATTCCCAGGGTGGATGGAGCATTAGGCACTGATGCCTTCTTCCATCCCCTATTGGGTCATGTGATGACTGGTACTGAGCATAAGATGTTAACAAAGTTTCTGAAGCCGAAGTTGTCTGTGTTCCATGGTTTTGAGAGTGAGAATGCCTATAAGTTCATTCTGGATTGCTATGAGAGGCTTTGCAAGTTAGGCATTGTACACCGTCATGGAGTAGAATTCATGACCTTTCATCTTCAAGGTGAGGCTAAGCAGTGGTGGAGGACCTATGTGGAATGCAGATCGCCAGTCTTACCCCCACTCACTTTGACGTAGTTCCATGCTTTTTTCCTAGAGAAGTATGTTCCCCAGACTTTGAGGGATTTTAAAAAGGATGTGTTTATGGTTTTAAAGCAGGGTGGTATGACTGTAGCTTCCTATGACGCGAAGTTCCATGCTTTGTGCAGATATGCTACACAGTTGGTGACTACAGAGGAGGAGAGGATTCATCTATTCGTCAAGGGATTGAACCTCGAGTTGGAGGTATTGTATGTTCACATGACCTATGCAGGTAAAACTTTTAATGAGGTGACAGACTTTGTGAAGAAAGTGGAAGGATTTCGACGTGATGGACAAGCCAAGGCTTTGGCTAAGAAGCCCTAGAGCACAAGTAACTTCCATGGTTCCTACTCCAGAGGTTTAGGTATGGTGACGATTGTTGCCCGACCAATTCAGTCAGCCCTGCCGGCTTCTACAGGTAGTTACTCGAGAACTCCATAGAAGAATTCCATTCAGGATAGTTAGGGATCCGCACCTGCATCAGGCAACATGCCATCTTTTGACCGCAGTTGTTACAATTGTGCAGAACCTGGGCATATGAAGAGAGATTGTCCCCATCCGTGCATATTTTACCCCGTGAAGCAATTGACCAGAGCAGTGGTACAAGGGGGCAGCGATAGTAATGGCAAAGGACGTCCACAAGATGGGAGAACAGGAAATCTGTGGGGCCGTGGAGGCCGGGGAAATGGTAATGCAGGTAGAGAAGTGATTAATTATGCTTCAAAGACACTACTTCCAATTCTAAGGGTCAACGATCGTAAATCAGTATAAAACCCAACTAAATGAGTTGGGGTCCAATCCCACAGAGAGTGGTACCTGTTCCAGATTCAATTGGGAAGTATAAATGTGGCCAAATCTGCTGTAGGAATAAAAATTATCGAATAAAGACATCATTCAAATCAAGGGATGACACAAATGTCAAATGGGGGTTTTGGTTTGATTAACGGCTAAAAGCAATCACAAACACTAGGAATTAATAATAATGAGACGGATTCTTGGGATGTGATAAATTATAGGCAAATATAGACATACGTGTAATTGCAACTATTAGTAAATAGCTAGTTATTAGAGATTAAGCTAGGCTATAAGAGAGGTAATTTTCTCTTGAACGATTACCCCGAATCAAGTTATTTCTCTCGAACATCAACAAGCATGCAAATTAAAAGCAGCCCACACCTTAATCCATTCACTCTCTCTTGTTAAATGTGTGGGATTGCGTTTAGGATTTACTCTCTCGAGCTAAACCCAGATCAAACCAATACCCACAAACCATCAATCAAAAACGTTAGTTCTAAAACCTCTCTCTCGAGCAAGCATAGAACACAAACATAGAACTGCATTTGGAACTACAATTCTTAAGTTAAACCACTATTAATGATTGAACTCACTTTTAAATAGCATTTAAACTAAAAATTAGCAATACCCATAAATTAAATCAGCCCATAATCACATTCTCACACCCTAAGAATTTGGGGTTTTAGCTAGACATTATAAAAAGATAAAAATAGTTATCGAATTGATTATCCATCAACTGGGTAAGAGTGATTTCGTCATTACAATGCTCCAATTTGAGGAATCTTAAAGACCCACTTCCAATTTCTCAAAGGTGAAATTTTTCAATCCCTCAAAGCTAAAGGAAAAACTAGAGAAATCTCTCTCCAAATGATTAAAACTTCATAATAATGTCTTAGATGTCTCAAAATATATAAAACTAAATTTTCAAAAACGTATTTATAGTCGCCAAAAATGTGTAGTAAAGATTCAAATGGTGAGGTAAGTCAGGCTCGCTGAACGACTTGGCGAGCCGCCCTTTGCTCTCCTCCATCACGTTTTTGCCTTATCATTCAGCATCCTTGGGTTCTGTAACTTTAGGAAATCTATCACTATATCTTGGAACTACTCGACATTCGCTGACTGCTCCTTTCTATCGCCGACTCAGTTTCTTTCCTCAGGACTTGGCACACTGGAACTTTAGACTGTTAGATAGCTATTCAGTGATTCGCCAAGTTACCTTGGCAATAACAAGACTTGCCTTTCTTCATTCTTTCAGTTTGTTTTGTTTCTTTTTGCATGTTAGTGTCCTTTATTTGCTCCTCGATCCATGTACCTTGAAATCAAGGAATTTTATCAGTTTATGGCACAAATCAAGCATTTGAGGACACTAAATCTATATAAACAAAGTCCTAAATGAGTCCAAATCTCAGAGTTATCGAGGAGCGGTGCAGCCATGTAAAGAGGTTGTCTGTCAAGATGACATGGCTCAGTTTTATGCCTTTCCGGGCAAGACCGAGGATGAGGTGTGAGATGCAGTGATCACATGTACTATTTAGTTATTTGTGATCAGATGACTACTATTTTGTTTGATCCGGGTTCTACTTTTTCATTTGTGTCAGTTTAGTTTTACTAGGGATTTGAGGCGGTATGTGATGTGCTTGATGGCCCATCCATGTTTCTACCCTAGTTTGAAAGTCTGTCCTAGTCACCCACGTCTATCATGCTTGTCCTGTTTTGTTTATGGGTTTTAAAACTTGGGATGACTTGGTTATTCAAGAAATGACTGACTTTGATATAATCTTAGGCATGACTTGGTTGTCCTCCTTGCAGGTATTATTTGTTCACATGACCTCTGCAGGTTAAACTTTTAATGAGGTGACAGACTTTGTGAAGAAAGTGGAAGGATTGCGACGTGATGGGCAGGCCAAGGCATTGGCTAAGAAGCCCTAGAGCACAAGTAACTTCCGTGGCTCCTACTCCAGAGGATCAGGCAGGCCGACAATTGCCGCCCGACCAATTCATTCAGCCCTGCCCGCTTCTACAAGTGGTTACTCGGGAACTCCATAGAAGAATTCAATTCAGGATAGTTAGGGATCCGCACCTACGTCAAGCAGTAGGCCATATTTTGACCGAAATTGTTACAATTGTGGAGAACCTAGGCATATGAGGAGAGATTGTCCCCATCCGCGGATGTCTGACTTTGTGCAGCAATAAACTAGAGCAGTGGTATTAGCGTGCAACGATAGTAATGGCAAAGCACGTCCACAAGGTGGATGAGGAGGAAATCAGCGGGGCCGTGGAGGCCGGGGAAATGGTAATTCAGGTAGAGGAGTGATTAATACGCTTCAAAGAAACTACTTCCAATTCTAAGTGTCAACGATCGTAAATCAGTATAAAACCCAACTAAATGAGTTGGGGTCGAATCCCACAAGGAGAGCTACGTGTTTCAAATTCAATTGGGAAGTATAAATGTGGTCAAATCAGCCATATGAATAAATATTATCAAATAAAGACATCATTCAAATCAAGGGGTGACATGAATGTCAAATGGGGGTTTTGGTTTGATTAACCACTAAAAGCAATCACAAACAATAGGAAATAATAATAATTAGACAGATTCTTGGGATGTGATCGATTATAAGTAAATATAGACATATGGGTAATTGCAACTAATAGTAAATAGCTAGATATTAGTGAGTAAGCTAGGCTATAAGAGAGGTAATTTTCTCTTGAACGATTACCCCGAATCAAGTTATTTCTCTCGAACATCAACAAGCATGCAAATTAAGAGCAGCCCACACCTTAATCCATTCACTCTCGAGCTAAATGTGTGGGATTGGGTTTAGGATTTACTCTCTCGAGCTAAACCCAGATCAACCCAATACCCACAAACCATCAATCAAAAACGTTAGTTCTAAAACCTCTCTTTCGAGCAAGCATAGAACACAAACATAGAACTGCATTTGGAACTACAATTCTTAAGTTAAACCACTATTAATGATTGAACTCACTTTTAAATAGCATTTAAACTAAAAATTAGCAATACCCATAAATTAAATCAGCCCATAATCACATTCTCACACCCTAAGAATTTGGGGTTTTAGCTAGACATTATAAAAAGATAAAAACAGTTATCGAATTGATTATCCATCAACTGGGTAAGAGTGATTTCGTCATTACAATGCTCCAATTTGATGAATCTTAAAGACCCACTTCCAATTTCTCAAAGGTGAATTTCTTCAATCCCTCAAAGCTACAGGAAAAACTAGAGAAAACTCTCTCAAGATGATAAAAACTTCATAATAATGTCTTAGATGTCTCAAAAGATATAAAACTAAATGTTCAAAAACGTATTTATAGTCGCCAAAAATGTGCTGCGAAAAGTCAATTGGCGAGGTAAGTCGGGCTCGCTGAACCACTCGGCGAGCCGCCCTTTGCTCTCCTCCATCACCTTTTTGCCTTATCATTCAACATCCTTCGGTTCTGTAAATTACACGATCTATCACTGCATCGCGGAACTACTCGGCGATCCGCTGGCTGCTCCTTTCTATCGCCGACTTGGTTTCTTTCCTCAGGACTTGGCAAATGGGAACTTTAGGTGGCCATATTGCCATTCGGTGATTCTCCAAGTGCCCTTTGCGATCACCAGACTTGCCTTTCTTCATTCTTTCAGTTTGTTTTGTTCCTTTTTGCCTGTTAGTGTTCTTGCTTTGCTCCTCGATCCATGTACCTAGAAATCAAGGATTTTTTATCAGTTTATGGCACAAATAAAGCATTTGAGGACACTAAATCTATATAAACAAAGACCTAAATGAGTCCAAATCTCGGACTCATCAACACCCCCAACTTAAACCTTTGCTTGTCTTCAAGTAAACCTCAAGTTCACATTTCAAAAAGAATGTCTCAAGCAGTGCTACAAAAGACTCAACATGAATGCACACAACAAGACTCAATTAGTCATGCAATGATCAATTGTGCACTCAAATATTCAAGTTGTGACTCCACCATTATCAAAGATGCTCAAGCTCACAATACCCGCTTCAAATGTAAGTTCAAACTCAACAAAAGTAATAAGTTTCCCTCACAACCAAGATGATTCCATTCTCACATACAATGTCTAAACAATTTGTAGTTTCGGAATCACATACGACTCTCGCACCCACAAAGATGAACACATGCATGATTTCACCCGTAGGTTTGCCCTTATTTTACAATAAACATTTGTTTCAGCTTACTAAAGATAAAAAAAGGTCTTTTCAAGGCTTGTAATGGGTTGAGTGTAAAGGTATGGTCATTTAGGCTAAGTGGTTGTTACTCTCATGAAATGTGGTCTGAACATCACCTTCTTCCTTCTCTTCAACAATTTAATCATGCTCATAATTCACCCCATTATTCAACTTCCAATGGACTACTAGACACCCAATTTCTTTTGTAATTTTCACAACATTATTTCACATCTTCTTCATTGTTTTTCATTTGTTTTATTCTTTTCTTTATTTTTTTTAAATAGAGGGGTTCCATCTTTTTCAAACTCATGGCTCATAGGGGAATTGTTCACACGTCTTGATTTACCTCCTCTTTCACCACACCCTAAGTTAGGCTTTTGTCCTAAGTTGACTATTAAAATAAACCACACTTCATGAGAGTTAAGGGTGAGAGGATTAAGAGGGGTCACAATTGTTCAAAGTTTCTTCGAAAAAAAGTATAAATCTCAAAATGGGTTCAAGCAGGGTTCACACATCTCAAAAGGTTGGCCAAAAAAAGAGGTTTATTATCAAATGGTTTCACTCCTCAAAATTGTTTCCTAAGATCATTTCAAGAGCTTGCATCACTTAGTCAACTGGACCAATAAGGAAAATTCTAGGTGTCACCACACACAATATTCAAGGTAAGCTCATCACACAAGGCATTAGCACCAATATCAAACTAGACTTATTTAAGCTGGTGTGCAATGTTCATCACAAGAGACTCCATTTGATAACCAGCTAGTTACAGTGAGATGCAAAAAGTCCACATATTGTCTATGCAACTTCATTTGGTCTCATCATAGCCGTGCATTAATTTTGTTCGATTAAGAGCACTATTCAAGTCATCGGTATTGATCATAATCGATACTCAAATTTGCACAAGAACAACCACATTTAAACATAACAAGACGTGGAATTTTTTTTCAAATGGGTCAAAAACCATTTTCATTCCTAACAAGGAGCCACAAGCGTAAATATCCACAAGATAGAATCAACACACAATTTAAAACACAAAATTCCAATATGTATAAATAAAATGTAATCAAAAGAGGTAGGTATGGAAATACCTAACCCCACCCATAAATAAAAAGAAGTTGTCCTCAAATGCAACAAAAAATATCAAAATCATAAAAGCAACAGAGAGGGAGGTAAAGAATGATCATGTCTACTCAGTCACTCCATCTGTCGGGGCATCAATGTATGGAGTCACACTCTGATCTTCGGCATCAGTGACCGGGGTAACATAAACATTGGCTCCACTAGAGCCTCCCATGGATGTATCTAACAATGAAATCTGTATGACTGAATGCACCATGGCCTCCTCAAACTCTGTCAAACCCTCATATGTGGTCTCCTCTTGGAGACCGAGCTGGTCCTCATCAATCTCTGCATCGGACTCACCAGCAGCCACCTCATCTGCTCGAACCTCATCTTTTGCGGTAGTCGGAGGCACATAAAGATCAACAGGCATATTAGCGATCTCCACGGTCTGAAAAATCTTTGACATATCCATGGACTTCAGCTAGTCCACGTCCTTTCTCAACTCAGCAATAGCGGCCTTTAGGGCCAACACCTCATGAGTGGATCCCTGGCCTCTCTCACACACCTCTATCCTTGACACGAGGGCATCAATAGACTCACTGAGAGGTGTCACACCAGCAGTTAGGGCTCTCTCAATCATTCCAGGGATTATAGCCTCTAGCCTGGAGGTACGCCTATCAGTAGAATGGGCTAGATTCCCCATCTGTATTATTACAGTTTGGGTGAGTGGAGTCGAGAAGCATCAGCACTAGCAATAGACCTAGGAGGTAGGGGAGCGGAAGAAGAACTCGGGAAGGGGGCATCACTAGATATACCTGAAGGCCCAGGGGTCGGAGTAGGCAATACTGCCTCTAGTAGGTAAAGTCTCAATGTCTATAGTTGGGGATGAATCTACTGCGGATGCCTTCTTCTTCTTAGCCTTATCCTTTAAGAATTCTACCTCAATGCGCCGGATGTCGGTAGAGGAGGTGGGAATCACTTCCATATCCTTCTTCTCATCTCGGGGCACTCGGGCACGTCTGCACAACTCGGTGACTAACGACAAGAATGGGAGCGATGTTTGACACTACCTGGCCCTCATGGTTATCTCCTGTCTAATGATCATGCCTAAATTTAGGCCCTTCCCAACAATGATAGAGCCAAGACAGGCTGCCTTAGTATGGCGGAGGATGGACTTATTTCTGGACTGTATGATAGTTTTGCTTATAAACCCAAACCAGTACCTCGCCACCACATTTAGCTCATTCTTCTCTATGGACACTCTGGCCTCAATCCACCTAGGAGTGTCATCTGAAATTAGAGGTGTCAGCCAACTTTTTATGTCCTCTAGTGAAGTTGTCTTGATCATACTTTGGTAGTCATCAGCAATACACTTTGTACACTCCAAAACTGCATTGATATCATCACTGTCACACTTTACTTTCTTTCCCCAGACAACCATATATTCCACTGGCTTGAAGATAGCGACTTTCCTCTTTCCTTATGGCACCAGAGCACCATAGGCCGTGTAAAACTCCCAGACCAAATTATGAATGTAAGGGACACGAGGTTTAGTAAAAATATGGAACTTATGGGCTTTGAGGGTGCTCCATATCTCTGGGTATTTGTCCACCACACCGTCTGTGGACAATCTCTTCTCCTCAATAATAGTCCTCAGTCCCTCGACCTTTTGCTTATTGAGAAACTGAGGAGGAGGACTCTGTACAGGAGGTGTTGGTACCACAGTTTGGTTTAGAACAGTAGGAGGAGTGGTAGTTTGTGGTACCTTGATCCTAGACGGATCATTCAACCTCTTGGAGAGCATTTCAGCTCTCCTAGCTAGAATGAGTTGATCATCCTCAGGGTTAGAAATGTCTGCCTAAATGTCCTAGTGCTCTCCCTTACTCTCAAAAGTGTTGAGGTGAGTAGCATAAACTCCCTCACTATCGAAGTTGACCTCAACAACAGGTGCCTTGCCCTTTCCCTTACCATTCCCACCTGTGGTATGAAGTATTGTCGCGTTTGTTTTGGATGCAACTGCATCCTAATTGATAATAATACCCTTTGCCCTCTTGCAGGGTGGCATGTATCATCCTGCTACTTTTTGTCTAGCCATAGCTGTAAAACACACCAAAAAGAGTTAGAATTAATCTAAGAAAAATATAGACAATAGGTTGCTGAAAGACTCACCGAACCGATCGGCGAGTCACCGAGTCATTTTTGCGAGCTATAAAGGGCTCATCGAAAGGACTGTCTTGAAAATTTTCCAGACCAAAGGCAGGTCGGTGATGTTTGGGGCCCTTCGGCGAATCGCTGCCTTTCTACCAATTAACTTCGCCTCCATCTTTGTAGAAAGAGTAGGGTCAAGTCACCCAATCCAATCCGCAGTCGATCATAAAGGGTTTTTTCCTCCTAATCCTCTTAATCTTAGATTCCATCACCAAAAGCTTGTTCTGGCTAGTAAGATTCTCACTTAAAATAACCTGTATATCCTTACAAAGGCCTCTATCACCCTTTCTAAGAAGCAAGCTATCTATCTAAGTATTTGTAACACCTCTGATATGGGAAAGTTTACTTGGAAAGGGAAGGGGTAGTTTTTTGGCTATTACTTCATACCTACGAGATCATCTACGATTTATTGAAGACTCTACAAGTCGTAGATGACACCAATAGGAACTGAGTTATATTTTTGTAAAATTCAAGTCCCGGTAAATTGATTTATGGTTGCCCAGGATGAGATGTGGGATCGCTATGGGGGATAGGAAGTGTACGTAAAAGTAATCCAGACTTGGTGAAATTTTGGACTCAAAGTTGAGGTCTACAGACTGTTGAAAGGTCGACGGTTGGTAGGAAAGGTTTGGTGGGATGTTGATGAGTCCACGATTTGGACTCATTTAGGGCTTTATTTTAATAGATTTAGTGTCCTCATATGCATATTTTGTCTTAATAACTGATGTAAATTCTTGTATTTCAGGTATTTGGATTAAGGGACTAAGCATGGTGATATTGAGCAAAAAGGAACAAGGCAGCTAAAAGAATGAAGAAAAGAAGGCATGAGGATTGTCTAACCCACTAGGCGAGTCGCCAAATGGCTTTGGTGTAGCCTAATGTTCCAGTGTACCAAGCCCTAAAGGAGAAAATCAAGTCGGCAATAGAAATGAGCAGTCAGCAAGTCACCGAACAATTCTGTGATGCAGTGCTTTATCGCCAAAGTTTCATGACCTCAAGGATGCTGAAGGCAAAAGCAAAACGGCGATACAATTGACCAAAAGGTGGATTGCCTAGTGGATCGGCGATCCCAACTTACTACGCCGAGTGGTCCTTCGCAGCACAATTTTATAAAACTATAAATACTTATTTAAATTTTTAGCTTAGCAGCGATTGGAATCTGAACATATCTAGTATCAAGTTTATTATTCAGTTTTAGAAGTTAGAACTTTTTGGAGACATTGTTCCTTAACTTTGAAGATTTGAAGATTTCCATTTCTAAGAAATTGGAAGTGGGTATTGAAGATTCTTCATCTAAGACGTTTGTAAAGACAATATTAATCGTACCTAGTTGATGGAAACACATTTCGATATCAATTTCTATCTTTTTACTATGTCTAGCTAAAACCCCAATTCTTGGGGTGTGATTATGTGATTATGGGTTTATTTAACTTCTGGGTATTGCTAATTAATAGTTTATTTGTTGTTTAAAAGTGATTTCGTTCAGTAATTCTGGTTGAATTTAATGGGTTGTAGTTGCAAATACAATCTTAACTTCGTGTATTTGGCTTGCTCGAGAGAGAGGTTTTAAAACCAAGATTACTGAATCGATGGTTTGTGGGATTAAAGAGAATGTCTCACTGTTGAATGACATAACTGCTTCCCATTCCATATCTGTTCAGCTGCTGGAGACCCAAATGGGTCACGTGTTGTCTCATCTCTACCCCACAAATCAAGATTAAGTGGGGAAGTCGTGCCACGACTATAACTAAGGTGCTTCTTGGGAGGCAACCCAAGTGTTTATCACTTTATTTTTTCTTTAAGAAATAATGGTGTGTTGTTTGTGCAGGTCAAAGTGGGAAAGTTGTTGAAAAGTGCAGGTTCGCGAGCAAAAGGTCCAGTCGGCGCATCACCGAAGAGGTCGACGACCTCGACTCAGACCGCTATTGGACTTAAGACATCTTCAAAGTGGAGTCTATAAAACTCGGCGAGGCCAGGAAATTATTGGCGAATCAGTGACTAGTTTGGCAATCTCGATCTAAACCGCCGTTTGGACCCCCACATCAACTAAGGGTCCCATAAAACTCGGCGAGGTAAGTGACCACTCGGTGTGTCATCGAATGGGTTGGTGAGTACGACTAATGTCGCCAATGGGGCAAGAACTGGACAGTTTTTATAACGCCAAAGGTTTAAACTCACAAACTCAACCTATTTAGTATTTTCTATATTTCTTGCGTTTTTACTGTATTTGAGTTGTTCATTGGTGCTCGGAGTTGGATTACTTTGCCACCTAGCATTTCAATATTGTTTTAATCGTCTTTTAAGGTTGGTTTTCCAAACCTCGAGTTTTTTTTTTGCATTTTGTACTCATTTGCAATAATTTTATCTTGTTGAACTGTGTTGGGCCTCTCTGATAGGATTAGAATATTTAAATGCCTATTTTAATTCGATAATCCTACCCGTAATGTTTTGAATGTTGAAATCTCGGAATTATGTGCGTTAAAATAAATTAAATTTTATGGGGTTGTGCTTGCATGTCATTGGGTTTAGTTGGTTGAAGTCTGAGTAGCCCGTATTTGTGCCAAACGATGTAATTTGCCCAATGATAGAACGGATGACGTCATTCTTAAGGGCAAAAGTAGTCAATTGGCCAAATTTGGCAAAATCGGGAGAAGTCTGAGTATTTCGGGGTAATGAGTGCTATGGGTCTAGTTTCAATTTGATTTGTGCATGCTTTGATTTTGTTTTTGGGGATTGCAGGGTTGAATTCGAGAAGTTGGGTTGAAAGTAGGCAAGTTGGGTCGTTTGGCGAGCTGGGTCGAGCTCGCCGAACCACTCAGCGGTTCGCCGAAAGTCCTCATCTGGCCTTTAATTTCATGCTTAATGTGTTGTTGGGCTCTGTAACTTTTGGAAAAAAATCTAAGGTCGCTGAAGGTACTCGGCAACTCGCTGAAAATCTTCTTGTTCGCCCTTTCTCTGCACCCCTGAAACCTTTTTGCACTGTATCTTTCGGCGGGCAAATCCTTGTTCACCGAATGATGTTGATGATTTACCGAAAGGCATTCCAATCTCTGACTTGCCAAAATTTTCTGAGATTTTTGAGCCAATCCTTTCAGCGAGCCCGATCTAATTCGCCAAAGTGATTCGGCGACTTGCTGACCGGTTCGGTGAGTTTGTCTGCAACTGATTTTATGTGCCTTTGTTTGAATATTTTCTAACTTTTTCTTGATGCTTTGTAGACATTGCTAGACTGAAAGTTGTTGGGAGACACATGCCACCCCGAAAGATAAGAGCACGGAATTTCAAAATAAATGAAGGGAGGTCAAATCCTCCCAAGAAAGGAAGACAAGAACCTCCACATGAAGACAAAGGCCAGGGCAAGAGGCCCATTTCTGACAGGGAGACTACTCCCTGAGGCCCCTCTATTCCTTCATGGGCAGGGGGATTATATGCAGCTGTGTGGAACTTTTTGGCAGATACACCTGTGGCAACTCTTGATGGATCTGGTACTACTGTTCCTCCTGAGGTGACCCCGGGCGCTAATGCCCAGATTTAGAGTACTACACCGGGCACTGAAGCCCAGAAAGATGGAACGAATGCTAAGATAGGACCCTTATTTACCTCCCTATATGTCTTACTTTTTGACTTTTGGATATTTTTGTTTGCATTTGAGGACAAATGTTTTATTTGTGGTGGGGTGAGGCCCACCTTTTATTTGTGACCTCATTGGTTTTGTTTAAATATTTAGGTTTTGAGCTGAATTTGTGTTATACACTGCTTTTTTGTGGAAGGTTTGAGCCTGTAGCTCCGTGATTTTAATTGCAAATGATTTGTGACCCTTTCGAAATATTTTTTCCACCTCTTGTTCGTGATGAATGTGGTTGTTCTTGTGCAAATTTAAGTATCGGTTTTGATCAATACCGATGACTTGAATAGTGCTCATAATCAAACAAACATGAGTGTGCGGCTACGATGAGGCCAAATGAAGTTGCATAGTCAATATGTGAACTCTTTGAATCTCATTGTGACTAGCCAAGTGCCGGATTGAGTCTCTTGTGATGAGCTTTGCACACTAGCGAAAGTGTGGATTCTTGTTTTGACATTAGTGTCGATTCCTTGTATGATGAGCTTACCGTGAACCATGTGTGATGACACCTAGAATTTTCCCCGTTGGTCCGGTTGACTAAGTGATGTGAACTCTTGAGATGATCTTAGGAAACTTTAAAGAGTGTGAACCAATTTGACATTAAACCTCTTTTTGTGGCCTACCTTGTGAGTGTGTGAACTCCTTTTGAGTACCCCTTAAGCCTAACCCTTTTCTTGGAAGAAACTTGATGAAAACATAACCTTTCTTGATCCATTACTCATAATCCTCATAATTTGTTGCCTGTTTGAATAGCCAACTTAAGCGAAAAATCCTAAGTTGGGGGTGTGGTAAAGAGAAAAAGCAAATCAAGAAAATGCAAAGAAGTCCCATTTTGCCCATGTTTTGAGAAAAATGGAACCCCTCCATATAAAAAAGAGAAAAAGAAGAAAAGAATGAAAAAAAAGTAAAAAATTGTGGAATAAAAGTGTGAAAATACAAAGAAAATGGGGTTTCCAACGGTCCATGGAAGATGAATAAGAGGTGACTTTTGAGCTTGAATGAAAATGATGAAGAAAAGGAAAGAAGGTGTTGTTCATATCACATTTCATGAGGATTACAACCTATGAGCCTAAATGACCATACCTTTGCACTCAGCCCCATTAAAAGCCTTGAAAAGACCTTTTTGATCTTGAATGAACTGGAAAAAAAGTCGATTGGAAAATGAGGGCAAACCTATGTGTTAAAATCATACATTGTGTTCATCTTTATGAGTGTGAGCGTTGCATTTGATTCCGGAACTTTAAATCATTGAATCATTGTGCGTGAATATGGAATCATTTTTTGTGTGAGGGCATTTGATCACCTTTGTTGAGATTGAACTTGCATTTGAAGCAAGTAATGTGAGCTTCAGATTATTTGGTAATGATGAGTCAAAATTTGAATCTTTGAGTGCACAATTGATCCTTGCATGATTAAGTTGAGTCTTCTTGTGTGCATTCATGATTGAGTCTTGTGTAGCACTGTTTGAGACATTCTTTTTGAACTACTAAACTTGAGTTTTACTTGAGAATAAGAAAAAGTTTAAGTTGAGGGTGTTAATGAGTACACGATTTGGACTCATTTAGGGCTTTATTTTAATAGATTTAGTGTCCTCAAATGCATATTTTGTCTCAATAACTGATGTAAATCCTTGAATTTTTGTTATTTGGATTGAGGGAAAAAGCATGGACACTATTGAGCAAAAAGGAACAAGGCAGCTAAAAGAATGAAAAAAAGAAGTATTGAGGATCCCCTAACCCATTAGGAGAGTCACCGAATGGCCTTGGTCTCATCAAATGTTCCAGTGTGCCAAACCCTGAAGGAGAAAATCAAGTCGGCGATAGAAAGGAGCAGTCGGCGAGTCACCGAACAATTATGTGATGCAGTGCTTTATCGCCCAAAGTTACAGGATCTCATGGATGCTGAAGGCAAAAGCAAAACAGTAATACAATTGACCAAAGGGTGGATCACCTAGTGGATTGGTGATCCCGACTGCGTTGAGTGGTCCTTTGCAGCACAATTTTTGACAACTATAAATACTTGTTTAAATTTTTAGCTTAGCAGCGTTTGGAATCTGAACATATCTCATATCAAGTTTATTATTCAGTTTTAGAACTTAGAACTTTTTGGAGACATTGTTCCTTAGGTTTGAAGATTTGAAGATTTCCATTTCTAAGAAATTGGAAGTGGGTATTAAAGATTCTTCATCTAAGACATTTGTAAAGATAATATTAATCGTACCCAGTTGATGGAACACATTTCGGTATCAATTTCTATCTCTTTACTATGTCTAGCTAAAACCCCAATTCTAGGGGTGTGATTATGTGATTATGGGTTGATTTAACTGCTAGGTATTGCTAATTGATAGTTTATTTGTTGTTTAAAAGTGATGTCATTGAGTAATTCTGGTTGAATTTAATGGGTGTAGTTGCAAATACAATCTTAACTTCGTGTTTTTGTCTTGCTCGAGAGAGAGGTTTTAAAACCAAGATTACTGAATCAATGGTCTGTGGGTAGTGGATTGTCATGGGTTCAGCTCGAGAGAGTGAACCCTTTACCCTTTTTCACACATTCAGCTTGAGAGAGTGAATGGACTAAAGCGAAGGTTGTACTTCGTTGCCCCTTATTGGTGTTTGAGAGAAACCAATTTGATTCGAGATAAATTGTTCGAAAGAAAGTTTATCCCCACTAAAGTTTAGCTTATTCACTTATTTATAGCTGATTACTATTAATTTCAATTACCCGGTTGTTTACCTTAGCCCATAATCCTATCACATCCCAAGAGTCCCATCTCCATATTCGTAGTTCCATATTATTTGTTGTTTTTAGTTGCTAGTTGACTACAAACCCCCCCCCCCTTGATATTTGACACTTGTGTCACCACCCAAACTTGCATTATATTTTTCTTCGTAAATATTTTTAGCTATGATTGACTAGTGCATATTCTTACTTTTCTATTGACTCTTGAGTACGAACCGCTCCCTTGGAACTCGACCCCAACTCACTAGTTGGGTTATATTACTATTGAACGATCGCTGATGCTTAGTATTAGATAAAGCATCTTTGATAGCGTTCCCTTATCAGATGTCGGTTAAATGTTGGGTTTTTAGTACTTGAATCTACGGTTGACCAGTACGGACCATAGAGTCCTTTGGCAGTTTTTAATTAGGGTGTTGTGGTCTTTTCCTATTCACCTAAACTCTAAACTATGTCATTTTGAACCTACAACTACCCCTTTAACTGAATTAACCCTTCAAAATTCCCATATTCTATCATATACACTCAAATCCCCAAATTTTCTCCAAGTTCATCCCCTCCAATTCTCTCTCAAGCTCCAAGGTGAAAGCTAGGGTTTCAAGCTTCAGGGTGACAATCTCAATCTCTTTCTTAGTCTTTGATTATCAAGGTTTTTGGGAATCCAAAATTGATCACTTTTATCCATCAGGTAACAAAAGAACTTCAATCTCCAATTCAATAGGGTTTATTTCAATCTCCATGGGTCCTTTTGATTATGATTCAATTGATGTTATTCTATCTTATTATGCATGATTTAACCTAATTACATGATTTGAAATTGACTTCCTATAGACCCATGATTTATGCTTTGATTTTAACCTATGAAGTATGAACTACGATCATGAATTTATAAGGGATTAATGCATATTTTATGAAAGGAAGAAGTTATGATTCAAGGATTCTTTTAACTTAAATATCAATGGTTTGTAAAAAGTTTTCTCACAATTTGAAAGCAAATCATGATTTTAGATTCTTAGAATGGTTAGTGTCTATTATGAAAAAGATTATGAAATCTAGGTTTTCAAAGGAGCTACTCTTATACGATTTTATGACTTGAATTGGTAATTTTATTATTGTCTTTCCTAATGTTATGCTTTAATAATTGACTTTGTCTACTCCATTGGGATTTTACTTAGAACCTAGAGGACTTTGACGTGGAGGCTCAAATCGGGATTTTACTTAACACTTCTATGTATATGAATCTCTGTAATATTGCATCCAAATATTTTCTTAAGAACTTTTTTCTATGATAAGAAGTTATTGTGTAAGTGGCATATATTTCTCACCTGTCACTTCTTATTCCTCTAGAATAAC
This sequence comes from Solanum chiquidenum, assembly GCA_029582725.1. NCBI lineage: Eukaryota > Viridiplantae > Streptophyta > Magnoliopsida > Solanales > Solanaceae > Solanum > Solanum chiquidenum. Next base: position 82,479 of record JAJOOS010002133.1, read on the forward strand.
ACTATAAAAGTTAAGTGTTCTTTAGTCATATCCTAACATGTATTTTTATTTTTAGATCCTTAGTAGCTAAAACAGAGTAAACGTACCTCTACAAAGGAAATAATGAAAAAAAATTCATAAAAAACGGGGTTATGAAAAAAATAATTACAAATAACTCACATATTTCCATCCAAGTACACTATTAAAGGATATTAAAATAAAATTATCCTCATTATTAAAAAAAAAATATCAGTTTATATAATTTTTTGGCTGAGTTATGAATTCTTACCTTGTATAGAGGCTCAAGGACCCACCATCCATAATCTCAGAAATATAGGTACTTGTTGTCGTGGGATTGAAAACATTAAATACCTTAGCTTGGTTCCTTAACTCTATTAAATAATATTAGTGTTGTAATATAATGAGGGCATCGAAATTTGAATAAAATGTTACATCAAATGCAAATATTTCTTAGTATGAAATTATATTTATCACTCATAACTCATATGCAATTTTTTAGCTATGGTAATTTTAATATAAAAGTGAATTATCTAGTAGTGAACTAAGTAACCTTATATGAATTGAAGCATGAAAATTCTATCCTTTACATTGAGAAATTAGTACATATAAATGTATGTAGTAAGAATTACAAATTGTTCATACTTACAAAAATAAATCAAACTAAAGCCTTCTTCATTAACTCAGAAGTTACATTTAAGGGTGAATTTCAAAAAATCCTTTCGTATACATTCTCATATTAGATGTATTTTCAAACTAAAAATTGCATATTAATACAAATTTCATCTTTAATCATTCAATCAACTATGTTTCAACCAGAGACACAACATATATAAATTAATCATACATATTAAGAAAAAGGAATTATTTTGTCAACTCAGGTCTAGAAAATAAAGGCATGTCGATATATAATTTTTAGGAGCACCTAACTATAGAGAGAATAATTTTGAACATGGACAAAGAATACATACCATTAATCATAATATTAACATAGAATATCGGGAAATAAATCTAGCACATGCAAAAAACAACTAGAGAAAATACAGGTAAACCAAATCATAATGTCATATAACACACACATAGGGAGTATCATAGAACAGGGAAACAAAATAATGAAAAGACATCCTGATATCTAAGATTATTACATACATAAAAAAAAGAATACATCAACAAGAAAAACTCTCTAAAGGATTTACAAATCCCATAACCTCATCTTGACGGGTATCTTTTGAGATTCTAGATGGTCATCATCATAGTAAAAAGAAAAATCAAGACGATCTATAGTAGGAGAAAGAAGCCACTCTCAAATCTATTTAGGGGATCGATACTTACTATGAGATAGCTTAGATCATACTTTTGAACATGGAATAACTGAAGAAGGTATCAAAGATAAAAGATTGGGGAGAAATCACCTTGGGAGGTTGAATCGAAATTGAAAACGTGAAGAGGAAAGCAACATCGATAGGGTTTTGAAGATCTCTACAGAGAAAGATAGAAACACTTCACTATGTTTTGTTCAAATATATACTTGCATTATTTTGGGCTAGGTATTTTTTTGGGCCTGGTCACTATTTTATGTTGCTTTAATTGTGCAATGGAACACTACTAAAAAAAATAGTGAATATCGACCAAAAAGCGACTTCCCTGTTAGGTCGCAAAAGCTTGGTCGCTATTCAATTCCGACCTCTGTAGGTCGATATTTACTGACCTCTCGAGGTCAGTTTTAATTTTAAGTCGGAATATTCATTATTTTATTTTTCGACTTCACTTTTATATATTTGTTATTTCCGTCTTCCAGAGGTCAGAATATTTATTTCTCATATTTTGGAATACCGACATCCGGATGTCGGTATATTTTAATTTTTTTTTTTTATATTTTTAAATTTCGTCCTTCGGAGGTCGGATTTTTATTTTTTATTTTTGAGATTCTGACCTCTGGAGGTCGGTATTCTTATTTTTTATTTTTGAGATTTTGACCTCTGGAGGTCGGTATTCTTATTTTTTTATTTTTGAGATTCTGACCTCCGGAGGTCGGTATCCTTATTTTCTATTTTTGAGATTCTGACTTTCGTAGGTCGTTATTTTTATTTTTATTGTTGATATTCTAACCTCCGGAGGTCGGTATTTTTATTTCTTATTTTTGAGATTCTGACCTCCGGAGGTCGGTATTTTTATTTCTTATTTTTGAGATTCTGACCTCCGGAGGTCGGTATTATTATTTTTTATTTTTGAGATTCTGACCTTCGGAGGTCGGTATTTTTATTTCTCATTTTTGAGTTTCTAACCTCCAGAGGTCGATTTTCTGCTACAAAACTGACAGCAAATTGTTACAATTTTAGTTGCCCACCTGCATATTTATACCAAAACAACCCAAAGAATTCCAAATAAGCTATATCAAAATAAACTTCATCCAACCAAAACAACACAATATTTTCAACATATACATTAAACTATTTCAAAATAAACTTCATCCAACTTCAAAATAATTTTTAATTTTTGTACCCTCGATAATATTTCCAACTCTGCCATGAGAAGATACATAAAAATTCATCCATAACTGCCAAAAAGTTTAACTTCTACACATGTCATTGTAGGTAAGTTAAATTCTTCAAATATATGGAAAGTTAATTTTGATAGAGCAGTATAGTCATTGTGACATTACATCATATACCCGGTGACAATTGATTAATTACGTTTTAAATACACTTCATCCAATTCTAAGCGTCAACGATCGCTAATAAGTATATAACCCAACTAAATGAGTTGGGGTCGAATCCCATAGGGAGCGGTACGTGTTTGAGATTCAATAGTAAAGTGTGAACATGGTCAAATCAGTCATAGGAATAGAAATCATCGAATAAAGACATTATTCAAATCCAGGGGTGACACAAATGTCAAATGGGGGGGTTTTGGTTTGAAACTATCAACTACAAACAGTGGAAATCAATACGAAGTAACAATAATGAGACGAGTTCTTGGGATGTGATTCAATTATAGGTTAATATAGACAAATGGGTAAATGCAACTGTTAGAAAATAGATAAGTATTAGTGAGTAAGCTAGACTATAGAGAAGGTAAATTTTCTCTCGAACAATTTACCCCGAATCAAGTCGATTTCTCTCAAACCTCAACAAGCAAGCAAAATAAGAACAACCCACACCTTATTCCATTCACTCTCTCGAGTTTAATGTGTGGAATTTGGTTTAGGATTCAATCTGTCGAGCTAAACCCATATCAACCCAATACCCACTGACCATCAATCAATTATCTTAGTTTTAAAACCTCTCTCGAGCAAGCCAAAAACACAAGGGTAGAACTGCATTTGCTACTACAATTCTTAAATTAAACCACAATTACTGATTGAACTCACTTCTAAACAACATTTAAACTAATAATTAGCAATATCCATAAACTAAATCAGCCCATAATCACATAATCACACCCCAATAATTGGGGTTTTAGCTAGACATCATAAAAAGATAAAATTGTTACCAAATTGTGTTTCCATCAACTGGGTAAGATTGATTTTGTCTTTACAATATTCAAATTCGAAGAATCATGAAGACCCACTTCCATTCTCAAAAGTGAAAAACTTCAATTTTTCAAAGCTAAGGAAAACTAGAAAACTTAACTCAATACTCAGAATAATAATCACAATTCGATATAATGAAAAATAGATAGTAAACTAAATATTCAAAAATGTATTTATAGTCGCCAAAAATATGCTGCGAAGAGCCACTCGACGCAGTACGTTGGGCTTGCCGATCTAGTTGATGAGCCGACCTTTGGTCATTTCCATCGCCCTTTTTGCCTTGGCCTTCAGCATCCTCAATGTCTGTAGCTTTGGGCGATTCAACACTGCATCGCGGAACCATTCGGTGATACGCCGACTGCTCTTTCCTCTCACCAACTTGGTTGTTTCCTTCAGGGCTTGGCACACTGGACCTTTAGGCGGTCAAATAGCCATTTGGCGACTCTCCAAATGGACTTGACAATCACCAGGCTTGCATATTTTCATTCATTCCACTCATTTTGTTCCTTTTTGCAAATTAGTGTCCTTGATTTGTTCCACAATCCATATACCTAGAAATCAAGGGTTTTACATCAGTTATTGGCACAAAATAAGCATTTGAGAAAACTAAATCTATACAAATAAAGCCCTAAATGAGTCCAAATCTCTAACTCATCAACAATATATATACAAAAGAATTTCCTTCTGATTTTAAGCTGACAATACAATATTAATATTTCCAGTTATACAAACACATAACATGAATTTTGAGGGGGGGGGGAGGTTTAGCAGTTCTGATTCGTTGAAAAAAATTTAGAAATCGAAAAGAGGTGGAAGAAAGAAGAGAGGACCAACATTTTAAGCAAGCCAATGACCATTGATTGGCTGAGAAGAAATCAATAGATTTGCGTAAAGCAATTTTGGCAATTTCTTCATTAATTTCTCCACCTTCTTCTAACCTTACTGCTCCTATTCTCTATTTGAAATTCTTCTCTCCCAGAAACTGCACACATATTGTGTTGAGACGGAGGGATTTGACCAACCAATATATTTTCAAATAATTGGCATGAATTATCCTTTTCTCAAATAAAAATGTTATAGATGAGCAAGACTTTAACATATGACATAATTGAGCACTCTTTCAAAGTTTATGGGATATATGAGTTTTTTCCCTAATATATTTTTTAAAATAAAGATATTTAATGAAATAAACTATAAACTAATAATATTTAATATGTGGACAATGAAACTAAGTATTCATGTATATCAAGGATTATCCGTCATACTTAGTACATTCAAAGTACTGTCCACATACTTTCTACATATATTGTTTAAAAAAATAGGTTTAGACGCTCAGTATCCAGTTCACGGTTAGTAAGATCTCTAGTCAGAAGTAGCATAGTTGGAGAGTCTTCATCCTTTAAGGATGTCCTTTATTATAACTTCAGTATTATGCTTTTAGTTTAAGATATTTTGAGTTAGCTATGGGTTTTTCCTAGTATTTCATTATAGTAGATGCTTTGAGATAATTATGTTCTACAGATATTGGGCTATTCAATTTTAATAGACTATCAGTTTTAGCTTCCACATTAGTATTACAGTTATCTTAAGTTTTTGCTATGTTAATGTTAATGTCATGCAATACCTAAGGATAGTTTGAGGTCACTTGTGGTTCTAGGCATTCTATTATGACTAGGGGTTAATATGTGGTCACTCCAAATGTCATGCCCCGAGGCTACCCCCTTGACGTAACACGAGACCTAGGATCACGAGTGACCCCAAGCTAATGTTGAGTCTGGCATATCCTAAGCATACTATAAAAGTTACTGAGTAAAACATGTACTATGAGTAAGCTAAAATAGTGGATATCTAAAAATAGGGAAAAACCCAACTAGTCTGAATAAACAAAACATACTAAGAGTGTAGTGATAACTGAAACAACCACTTAACAAATCAAGATGAATCTACTACTATGTCTGAAAAGCCTCTAACTGAGTTGAGTTGATGGGACATTCCCCCAGCTAACTCTAAGAAAATAGAAAACTGAAAGCAAAGACTAAAATAAAAGCATGTCTATTTTCCTTAAAATTTGAGGACTCACCACTAAAGCTGTTGAATGCGGACCAAGAATCACTCTAGGAGTGATCTGGATGCTGAGTACTTGAACCTCCATAATGAAATGATGTAACACAGAGTATGCGTTAGGTCTTGGAATGTACTTAGCATACAGGATATAGATATACTAAGCTGAACAAAATACATAAGCTGAACAATGCATAACTGAGCAATGATATAATCTGAGCAGAGATGTGGATACTGAAATATAACTAAAAAGAACTGAAGTGAATGCAATAACCAAATGCTAATAATGAAGATAACGTGTTGAACTCTAAACTGATATAAATGCTGAAAACCTGGTCAAATTCACTAAGAGTATGACTGTGGGAGATACTATTAACCTACATAAACCACATGAGCTTAACGTGGAGTCCGATGTGTACGTCCCATTCCGAGGACCCAATATACCTTGCCATGAGTATAGAGGCATGACTGGCGTGATCACTAAATCTGATGCCCAATAGAGGGGACTTATAATCCGATGAGGGAACGTAGTTTTGGGACTTTGAGGGTATGCTAAACCCTAGTCCAACTTGGTGCTAAGTCTACTCCTAACTGAATATATATAAAGATAAAATGCACTAAATACTAAATAGCTCATAGTACTGACATGCTAACTGAGAATGCAACATTTATATACTGAGAATATGACATCCGAAATCTAGAACATGATTATCTTTTTCACTGACCTGGCAAGTATAAGTCATGAAGTAAAAGAATGTATACAACTAGGGTTCTGAGTTTCCTGCAAAGAACTAAGCAAACTCTCCAAGAAACATGCTAATTTGATTTAGGATACTACAACAACTAAATCACAACAAATATCCAAGATTTTAGAAATCCTAGGTCTAAACAAGATATGGAGAATCAAGGATCTAACTGAGCTCTAGGGACCTAATGGGTGAAAGGAGCCCACTAGTGAAATCCCACATATCTGATGATGAAATCTATGAAGAAATCCTTTGATTTCGGAGCTCAAACTTGAAGAACACCTGTTGCGTGTTCTTAAGAGTATTGGTTGACTTTTCTCTCCTTTCTACCCTAATCTTGAATACTTTTGGAGAATGACTGATTTGGGTAAGTTTTGACTAGAATATTAGGGTTAAACTACATAAAACAACCTATTTTAAATGCCCAATGCATAAGGAAAAAGACCAAAATGACCTTGACTTAAAAAATGATAAGGCTTATCCACGGAGCCACTCACGGACCGTGAGAAGGACCACGACCCATCCAGTAGGTCGTGGTAGCTGTCCAGAGACTACTGGTTCTTGGTACCCCACTACGGTCTACCTCATGAACCATGTGAAGGACCACGAACTGTGGACGCCACCATGGTTCTTCACTTGGGAGTTTGGGTATTGGTTCTGGGTGATGGACCCATCTACAACCCGTCATTGGGACCACAACCCCTAGAGGGCTCCGTGGTTCAATATTTGAGCCTTGGTGGCTCTGCCTTGCTTCCACGAGCCATCCCATGACTCGTGTGGGGATCCACGAGCAGTGGAGGGGCTTGTGGTCTTCAATATTTTTTTGTTCGACCCTTTTACTGCTGAAGCATAGAAAGTAGGTTCTGAGGTGTTAAAGTATCTCACCCTTGAGAACATTCATCCTCGAATGAAGGCTAATCAAGTTGAGTATAGAGGGAAAAGAGATGCAATCCTTACAAGTAAGTACTAGAACTCATATCTAATAGAACTGAGTCCAAAAACATGTAAATATGTTGAAATGCAAGAACAACTTGAGGGACGAGTTACTGAGACTGAATTTACGCAAGAGTAAACTGATAGACTGGAGAGAAACTATTACCTAAAGCTGCAATGAAGTCGAAAGGGAAAAGGAGAGGATACTTGGCCATCATGTCTTCTTCTTCTTCCCAAGTAGCTCCCTTTACAAACTAACTCCTCCACAAAACCTTTACTGAAGTGACTTTCTTATTTCTCAACCTATGAACCTGACGGTCAAGAATTTTAACTGGAACTTCTTCATAAGGGAGACTATCCTTCACATCCACACTCTCTAATGGTACTATTGATGCCAGATAACCCACACACTTCTTCAGCAAGAAAAAGGCTGGATAAACCGTTCCTAGTTCTGCTTGCAAATTTAACTCATAAGCCACATTTTCAGCCCTTTTTAGGATTCTATAAGGACATACATATCTGGGACTGAGCTTCCCTTCCATGCCAAATCTCATCACCCCCCTTCATAGGTGATACTTATGAGTCCAAGTTTTGGACTCATTTAGAGTTTATTCCGATAGATTTAGTGTCCTTAAATACTTATTTTATGCCAATAACTGATGTAAAATCCTTGATTTCTAGGTATTTGGATTAGGAACCAAGCATCGATACTAATTTGCAAAAAGAAACGAACCGAGCTGAATGAATGAAGAAATGAAAGCCTGGTGATCACCAGGTCCCTTTGGCGAGTGGTTGAATGGCCACCATCTCACCTAAAGTTCCAGTGTGCCAAGCCCTGAAGGAGAAAATCAAGTTGGCGAGAGAAAGGAGCAGTCGGTGTGTCGCCGAGTGGTTTCGCGATGCAGATTTGGATCGCCCAAAGTTATAGAACTTGAGGATGCTCAAGGCCAAAGAAAAAAGGCGATGGATTTGACCAATGGGCGGATCGCCGAGCCCGACTTACTGGGCCGAATGGTCCTTTGAAGCATATTTTTGACGACTATAAATACATTTTTGAACATTTAGTTTACAAATAATTTTTAATCAATCAAATTTTATTCTGAACATTCAGGAGAGTAATTTTCAGTTTGGAACTCTAAGTATTGACACTAAGTTTTTTTCCTTAGCTTTGAAGAATTGAAGTTTTTCTTTTTTGAGAAATTGAAAGTGGGTGTTTGAGATTCTTCAATTTGGACCTTTGTAAAGAAGAAATTAATCTTACCAGTTGATGGAAACACAATTTGATAACGATTTTTATCTCTTTATGATGTTTTTCTAAAACTCCAATTCTTGGGGTGTGATTATGTGATTATGGGCTGATTTAGTTTATGGGTATTGCTAATGGTTAGTTTAAATATTATTTAGAAGTGATTTCTATCATAAATTGTGGTTTAACTTAAAGAATTGTACTTGAAAATACAGTTCTACCCTTATGTTTTTGCCTTGCTCGAGAGAGAGGTTTTAAAACCAAGATTATTGATTGATGGTTTGTAGGTATTGGGTTGTCATGGGTTCAGCTCGAGAGAGTGAATCCTAAACTATTTTCCACACATTCAACTCGAGAGAGTGAATGGACTAAGGCGTAGGCTGTTCTTATTTTGCATGCTTGTCGATGTTCGAGAGAAATTGACTTAATTCGAGGTAAATTGTTCGAGATAAAGTTTACGTCTTGTATAGTCTAGCTTATTCACTAATATTTAGCTATTTCCTAACATTTTCAATTACCCGTTTGTCTACATTAGCCTATAATTAAATCACATCCCAAGAACCCGTCTCATTATTGTTATTTTGCGTTGTTTGTTGTTGTTGTAGTTGATAATTTCAAACAAACCCCCCCTGTTATTTGACATTCATGTCACCCCCTTATTTAAATTATGTTTATATTCACAATTGTCTATTTCTATGGTTGATTTGAGGATATTCGTACTTTTCTATTGAATCTTAAACACGTACCACTCCCTATGGGATTCGACCACAACTCATTTAGTTGGGTTATATACTGTCTAATGATCGTTGACTCTTAGAATTGGATGAAGTGTCTTTGATAACATTATTCAATCAAAATGGTGTCATTTTCAGGGAGTGGTGTTGTTTAAGATTCTTTGGTTTAGTTGAATTGTGTTCTTTTTAGTCATAGTCGAACCTATTTATTTTTAGTTTTGGTTTGTGAGTTGCTGTCCTAAAACAGAAGAGATGAGCATGTCATGTAGCAACTGTAGACTAATGGACAACCCTCTTTTGAGATTGATGATTCTTAGGGATAGCATCCTATCTTTGAAGCAATTGAAGGGTGAGACTATCCATGAGTTGTGGCTAAGATTTAAGGCACTACTGTAGCAATGCCCAACTCATTAAATTCTAGATAAGATGCTACTGGAATGCTTCTACAGAGGTCTTGGTCTCAAACATAGAAAAGTGGTTGACAAACTTTCTCCGGGTAGTCTGTTACGACTACAATATGAGGCAACAACCAAACTCCTTGATGGCATGATTGAGACCAACAAGGAGACAACAAAAGACAAAGAATTGGCCACATTAGTGACTCAACTGGGTTTCTTGGCCAAGAAAGTCATGGAAATGGAAGGAATGCACAAAAAGAAAGATAGGTACATTTGCCCTTATAAGCGCAAAAAGCCCAAGGAGTATGAGGGTGGGAAGATTGAAGAGGTCCTCTCACTCATTGTGTTGAAGGAGATAAAAGAGAATGTCTTAATGATGAATCACATGACAACCTCTCATTCCATGTTTATTCAGTTGCTAGAGTCCCAAATGGACCAAGTGCTATCTTGTTTCTACCCAAAGCAATGAAAAGGGTTGCCTTTCGACAATGAGGAAAATCCCAAGAATGAAACCTAAGTGGGGAGTTGCATCGTGCCACGACGTTAACTAAGGCGCTTATTGGGAGACAACCCAAGTTTTTATCACTTTATTTTTGTTTTAGAAATAATCGTGTGTTGATTGTGCAGTTAAAAGTATGAGATGTGTTTGAAAAGTGGAGATTGGCGAGCTAAAAGTCCAGTCGGCGACTTGATGAAGAGGTCTGCAAGTCCAACTCGGACCGCCGTTGGACTCAAGTAATTTTGAAATTGGAGTCTGTAAAACTCGGCTAGCCGAGGAGAAAATTGGCGAATCACCGACCACATCGGCGATCATGATTTTGTCCGCCGTTTAGACCCCACATTAACTGGAGGTCCTATAAAACTTGGCAAGGTAAGTACCCACTTGGTGTGTCACTGGGTGGGTCGGCGAGCAAGACTTATGTCGCCGAATGGGCGAGAACTTGATGCTTTTAAAGGCCAAAAGTTCAAAAGTTCAAAATCTTTCACATTCCCTCACTTTTTAACTTCCCAAACTCACACCAACACTATATTTTCCTATACTTTTGCATTATTTCTGTTTCTTAGTCATTGATTGTGTGTTTGGAGTTGGATTCTTTGCCGCCTAGATTTTCATATCTCGTATTTGGCATAAATGGTTAGTTTTCCGAACCCCGAACCCCGAACTCGTATTTAGCGATTGTAATCATTTGCAATTGATCTTATCTTAGTGATATGTGATGGGCCTCACTGATTTTATTTATTTTTGTGCTTTTGTGCATGTGTGCCTATTTTAATTTGAATATATTGCCTAAATTGTCTATATTGTTGATTTACCGAGTTGTCGTGCTTAAAATTGATCAAAATTGTTCGGTCATGCTTAAATGTTGTTGGGTCTAGTTGGGGGAAGTCTAAGTAACCCACATTTGTGCCAAATGATGTACTTTGCCCAATGATGGAGCGGTTGACGTCATTCTTAAGTGTAAAAGTCATCAAATGGCCAAATTTGGCCAAACCAGGAGAAGTCGGAGTATCTTGGGGGCATGGGTGTAATGGGTCTAGGTCTAATTGAATGAGTGCATGTTTTGATTTTAATTTCGGGGGCTGCGGGGTGTTGATTTTGAAATTTGGGGTTGAAAGTTGGCACGTTGGGCCGTTTGGCGAGCTGGGTCGAGCTCGCTGAACCACTTGGCGGTTCGCCGACTCCCACTAGATCGCCTTTAATTTCATAATAATCTTGAGTTTTGGTTTTGTAACTTTCGGTGAGAAGCCTGAGTTCACCGAGTGCACTCTGCGACTCGATGATTGTCTTTCTTGATCGCCCTTTTTGCACCCTAACCCCTAAAATGCACTGTAATTTTAGCGGGCTGGTCCTTCCTTGCCGAATGTTGTCGGTGATTCGCCGAAAGGCCTATCCCATTGCGGACAGGCCAATTTTTCTAGAAATTTTTAGTCAATCCTTTCGTCGAGCCTGATCTAGCTCGCCAAAGCATTTCGGCAAATCGGTGACCGGTTCGGCAAGTCTGTCTGCAACTATTTTCTGCAATTTTTCTTGAACTATTTCTAACTCTTTTTGATGTTTTGTAGATATGGCGAGACCAAAAGTGGCTGATAGAGACATGCCACCCCGCAAGCGGGCTAAGGCAATAAAAATCAACAAGGATGCAGCTGCATCCAAGGCTAAGGATACCAAACTTCCCACAACAGGTGGGAAGGGAAAGGGCAAGGCACCAGCACCTGCGTCACCGGAGGCCAGCTCCGACAGTGACGACATCTATGCGACTCACCTTACCACTTCTAAAAATGAGGGTGAGCACCAGGATCCTCGGGCTACCAATTCTGAGCCTGAGGATGATGAGCTACTAGCAACCCAGAGGGCGGAGATGCGTTCCAAGACGATGAACAATTCATCTAGGATCAAGACTCCCAGGCTGCCACTACTCCTTCTTCTCCCACACAGTCTATGGTCCTTGCACCACCGGTATAGGGTCCTCTCCTATGGTCTATGAACAAACTGAAGACTGAGGGGATGAGGACCATTATAGATGAGAAGTGATTGTTGACTGATGAAGTCATAAACAGGTATCCGGAGATCATGAGTTGCCTGAGGTCGCACAAATTCCAGATTTTCACTAAGTCCCGTGGCCCGTACATTCCCAATTGAAGCAGAGAATTTTACAGTGCTTACAGTGCCCTGGTGCCACAAGGGAAGAAGCCGAAAGCCAAATTCAAGCTGGTTGACTATGTGACCGTCAGGGGTAGAAAGGTGAAATGTGATGCTATCAATGCAGTCTTGGGTGTTTCAACACAAATTGGGGATGACTGCCAACATCTAATCAGGACAAAGAGGCTAGAAAACATGAAAAAGTGGTTGGATCCTCTGATATCAGACGGTACTCCCAAATGACTTGAGATAGCAGTGAGGTTCTGGTTTTGCTTTATCAGCAGTACCATTATGCCATCCCAGAAATAGTCGATTATCCACCACGCCAAGCCAGCCTGTCTGGGTTGCCTCATTGATGACACTAGGCTGAATCTGAGGATGATTATGGCACATGAGGTGGTCATTTGGGCCAAGCAGCGCAAAGCTTCTCTCCCCTTTCCGGTGTTGAACACCGAACTGTGCAGGCAAGCTAGAATTCCTAGAGATGAGAAGAAGGATGTGGAAGTGACTCCCACATCCTGTACCGACATCCGGAGGATTGAGGCAGAGTACTTGAAAGATGAGGCAAAGAAGAAGAAGGCAGCCCCGGTGGATACATCCCCGGTTGTTGATATTTAGACACTACCTATAGAGGTAGTATTGCCTACTCTACCCCCTGGGCCTTCAGGTACATATAGTGTTGTCCCTTTTGTTACTCCAAGTTCCTCTACTGGTCCTTTGCCTCCCATATCTGGTAGTGCTGTTGTTGCTGGTTGACCTCCACTCACCCACGCTACATTGCTACGGACAGCTTGCCCATTTTACGGATAGACGCGCCTCCAGACTTGAGGCCTCAATTCCTAGAATGATTGAGAGGGCCCTTGCTGATGTTGTGATACACCAGAGCCCCACCATTAATGCCTTTGGGGCAAGGATAGCAGTGTGAGAGAGTGGCCAAGGGGCCACTAAGGAGATGACGACTTTAAAGCCGCTATTGCTATGCTGAGGAAAGATGTGGACTAGCTGAAGTCCACTGATATTTCTATGATTTTTGGGACAATGGAGATCCATGATGTGCCAGTTGATCAAGATGTTCCTCCGGCCACCACCGGACATGAGATTCGGGTTTAGGAGGTTGCTACTGTCGAGTCTGAGGCTGATACCGATGAGGAGAAGCTTGGTCTTGATGAGGAGGCTTCCCATGATGTCCTGACAAAGGTTGAGGAGGCGATGATAGATTCAGTTGTACGGATTTCTCTGACAGACACCACCATAGTCGAATATACTATTGCTGTAAGTCCAGGCACTGATGCCCATGATCAGAGTACTACACCGGGCACTGATACCCCTACAAATGGAGCAACTGCTAAGACATGATTTCTATTTACCTCCATCTCTGTCATTTTTATTGATGTTTTAGTACTTTATAGCATTTGAGGACAAATTGCTTTTTGTTTGTGGTGGGGTAAGGTATTTCCATACCCACCTCTTGTGAATATTACTTTTGTCTATATATTAGGTTTTGTGAGCTGTAAATTGTGTTTTGGAACTGTGTTGTGGATATTTGAGCTTGTGGCTGCTTGTTTTAATTGTAAATGGTTTTTGACCATTTTTTAAAATTTTGTGCCACTTCTTGATTGTGTTTGAATGTGACTGTTCTTTTTCAAATTTGAGTATCGGTCTTGACCAATACCAATGACTTGAATAGTGCTTATAATCAAACAAAAATGAATGTGCGGCTACGATGAGGCCAAATGAAGTTGCATAGGCAATATATGAACTTTTAGCATCTCATTGTGACTAGCCGATTATCAAATTTAGTCTCTCGTAATGAACATTGCACACTAGAAAAACTGTGGAGTCTTGTTTGACATTGGTATCAATGCCTTGTGTGATGAGGTTACCGTGAACCATGTGTGATGATACCTAGAATTTGCCCCGTTGGTCCAGTTGACCAAGTGATGCAAGCTCTTGAAATGATCTTAGGCAGTAATTTTAAAGAGTGAAACAATTTGACATTATATGTAACACCCCTAAATACTAGACCTACATTCCCATGTCGATACACCATTGCTTAATTACCACAATATATTTTATTCTGATTTTGGGAACTTGAAATTTTGTGATATTTGTAATCTTGCTTAACATAATTGTGATCGTAATTTAAGGGATTGTGTTGGGGTATTTACGTAATATTCTAATTATAATTATGTATAACTTGAAAGGGAGGTGAGGGTTATACATATAGGTATATATGTATGCATTTTGGGCAGCCAACCTTTTTTTGGGCAGCCACCTTTTGGAGGCAGCTATACATGTGACTAGCCTCACTTTTGAGACTATTTTGACACCTCTTTTAGTAAAATTCGTCTCACCTGAAGTCTAAGAACCTTAGAACATTAACTGACCATTTTTTCCTCAAAATCACAAGAGAAAAACTTGGTCCTTTTAACTGGAATTGGAGACACACCCTTCTTGTTGGTACGTGACGAAATCTGTTTCTGAGCTGGGTAGTGTTTGGTAGTTTATGCATATCTCTTTCTATAGAACTTAGTTTACAGTGAATAAATATGATTTGGAAATATAATTCGTAGAGCTACAACTCTTATGCTTATACAAAACTCTAATTTATCTGTTATGGATTAGAAATATGGGATGCAACATAGGGCAAGTTCTGTCCAGATTTCAGAATTTGAAATCCTGTATGATCAACTGTTAGTGTTTTGAATATATATTTTTGTACAAAATATATTTTGCGGTAATTCTTGTTTGTTTGCAACCCTATGAGATGTATCTACATCTTTTATGAGGTTATAAAGTCTAGTTTTACCGTTTTCCTTTTCAAATCTAAGTTGCGACATGAGGTACTAGGCTGGCTAAAATCACTGGGAGCATAGTCGTATTTGTACAGGCTAAGCTTACTTGTGATGATAATGATGTTTTACTTCAACATTATTGAGCTGCTAGGAATTAAATAAGTTATTTAATTATATTTTTAAGGTTGAATATCCTCGTAAACAAGTTGAGGACTTTGAAACGTTAGTTGGTCTATAGTCTGAACTCGCGAAGTTGTGTTGGACTGTTTCTTTGCTAAAGCACTGAGGTTTGTGTATAAACTTGTACTTGCACTCTTTTACCTTCTGGTATATCTGAGAGTTGATGTTGGTACCTTGGTTACCTCTTGTAACTTTGCATTGTCGTGTTGGTATCCTTTAAGACGTTAAAGACGCTTGTGTAACTCGCCCACTTGTACGGATTATTTGATCACTTGGCACTATTGTTGCGACCCTGTCCTTCTTGTGGCTATGACTTTGTCACTATTGGCATGCCTCTTGATTCGGATCATTTTCCATCTTGACTCTGGATTTTTAGTCCGTCTTAAGAATGGAGGTTGTCCATTAAGTACGAACTAGAAAGCCATTTTTAATATGGTTCTTGGTTCTCTTGATTATTGGGTTTTGACCCTTCTTGATACAGGGCGTCGGCCCTTCTTGATACCTGCTTGTGCTTGGTGTGACGACATGATGTATATATTGGGCGAGCCTTGTTTTTGAATCTCTTGGAAAATGGTGCTATGAGCGTTCTTGACATTTGGATCTTTACATATCAAACTTGATACTCTTTATATATTTTTTACTTGATTCATTGATTTTCTTCAATTATGCTGCCCATGACTTGAGAAGGTAACCTGGTGAATCTGAGGGCTCCGAACCTATAGTTTTTGCACCACTAAGCTATATGCTTAGCGATAGTTGTTTCTATCGTAGGGAATGTTCGAGAATATGTATGAAGCTGGCCATTGGAGATGGAGATTTTGAGAGCTTTAAGGAAGATCACATTTGCATATAGGCATCTATATTTTGTATAAACCTTGGGACTTTTACATGATCTATGTGTTGTATATTTACCTGAAATTTTGAGGACTAATTTGATCATGTCACCATGGGTTGTAATATAAGTATGTATATATGTTTTGTTCTTTTGGGGTGTGTAAACACAAGTCTTGTAATATATGAAATTTATTATTAGTTTTGAATGTTTGTGTGACGTATCAACCGTCTGATTTCGGTACTCGAAAGTTGGTAATATTTTTGTTATATCATCCTTAAGTGTGAGGATAATATATGCATGAAAAGCTCGTCAGTTATTTGCTTAAATTATTCTGGGAGAGTTTTTTTCCGTCATAAGTTAAATTCCGCGGCATGCCAATTTTAACATCAAATAAATGTTTAAATTGGCAGGATGTATATCCTTAACTAAATTATTCGTTATGAACCTAATCCTTCTACTAGATTAAAATCAATGTGCCTTTCGTTAATCTCTTTTATATGTCTCAAGTATTAAATTAGATTTCTTGTTTAAGTGGGTGGTATCCTTTCGAAAGGGCCGCTACAAGTGTTGGTATTAGAGCCTAGATTTGTGGGTCTAGGACTTTTGCTGTGAATTAATTGTATACTTGTTGGCTTTCAAAAAGGTTATATTTAGAGTTCTTGTTCACCTACATGGTTTATCTTATTTTTATTGCATGTAGATTGCACATGCATCTAGTACATGTCCCTAATTCAATGTGATCTCCCCTTTTGTAGGAATTAAGTTATGGCCTCTTCTTCTGACCGACCTATGGAAGCTGCTTGTGAAGGTTCGGGTGCCTCAGTTTCCCAATCTCATGCACTGGAAGGGGTTGGAGAACATTTATCTAATCAATATGTTTCCCACACTGGTGGGTCTGAAGTGGGAAACCATCAGGGTGTAAGAGCTGGTTCACATCCTCACATGAGTCGTGGTACTCAAGCCATGAATCCTCCTTTTCAACAAATGGCTGAATTCTTCCACCACATGGCTGAATCCATGCATGATCCCAATGGGATTAACTTTGAGAAAATGAGGAAAATGGGTGGTGTGGAGTTTGAAGGCACTGTTGATCCCACTGATGCTAAACAATGGCTGGAGCGCATGGAAAGGGTGTTTGAGCAATTGGAGTGTGCAGATGTTACCAAATTTAAGTATGTTATTTCACTATTACAAAAGGATGCTTATGATTGGTGGTCAAGTGTTCCGAATGCCAAGGTAAAACCTCCTGTTCTTACTTGGGATGATTTTCTTAAGGAATTTCGTATGAAGTATTTCCCACCTGCTTATTGTGATGCAAAAAAAAGGAATTTTTGAATCTAAGGCAACGAGGCATGTTTATTGCAGAATACGAACATAAGTTTCTAAGGTTCTCTCGCTATGTTGGAGGTATTATTAAAGAGGAAAAAGACAAATGTAGGAAATTTGAAGATGGTTTAAATGATTCCATTAGGAAGAATGTGGCGATCCTGCAACATGAGAACTTTTGTAAGTTAGTGTCTGCTTCTTTTACTTGGGAACGACTTGATAAAGAAGAAGCTAATACAAATGAAAACAAATTCCGAAAGCCTAGACCAGATTTTGGGGGCCCATCAAAAAGGGGAAGGTTTGATAATTCTAAGGCTGGTAGTGATAATAGGCCACCGCAACAAAAGCAAAACAAATCAGATTTTTCTACAGCTAGCACTCCAAATTATGGCCAAGGCAAGCCTCATTTTCGCACTTACCCGCAATGTGGAAAAATCATTATGGTACTTGCCGAAGAGCTTCTAGTGCATGTTTCAATTGTGGGAGCTTTGATCATAAAGTGAAGGACTGCCCTAATCCTAATAATGCTCCTTCCTTGAGAACTGAAGGCTCAGTCCATAAGCCTTATATTAATCCTCCTCAAACTAATAGAGGTGCAAGACCTAAAAACACCCAAGCAGCAGGTGCAAGTGGAGCTAATAAAGCTAGTGGACCAAGGACTACTGCACACGCTTATGCTATGAGGCAGAGGGATGATCAAGATGGACAAGACGTGGTTGTCGGTAAATTTTACTTATTTGGCTTATGTGTGTTTACATTGTTTGATCCTGGTTCTACACATTCCTATATTTATTCATCATTTGTTCTTCCTGAAAACGTGAAATATGTGAGACTTAATTATGATGTGCTGGTTGAAAGTCCTTTGGGTTATCAGGTTGTGTGTAATCGAATTTATCGTGATTGTCCCTTTGTGATTCAAAACGTAGTCTTCCCTGTTGATTTGATTGAAATGCCCTTCAAGGATTTTGATGTTATTATCGGGATGGATTGACTTTATAAATATCATGTAGTGGTAGATTGTAGGTCAAAGCATGTGACCTTTAAAGATCCTACATTTTCACACATCATTGTACAAGATGAAATATATTTGACATCTAGTATTATTTCTGCGTCCTTGGCAAGAAAGTTGATGCATCAAGGTTGTAGGGCATACCTTGCTCACATAGTTGATACATAGTTGAAGAGTCCTTGTATCAAGGACATACCTGCTGTATGTGATTTTCCAGAAGTCTTCCCAGAAAACCTTCCAGGATTGCCCCCGGAAAGAGAAGTTGAATTTCTAATCGAGCTTATTCCTGGATCTAACCCTATTTCTATCACTCCTTATAGAATGGATCCAACAAAATTAAGAGAATTGAAATCTCAATTGCAAGAACTTCTTGAGAAGGGTTTTATTAGATCTAGTGTTTCTCCTTGGGGAGCCCCTGTTTTATTCGTAAAGAAGAAAGATGGCACACTTAGGCTTTGTATTGACTATAGACAATTGAACAGAATAACAATCAAGAATAAATATCCCCTACCAAGGATAGATGATTTGTTTGACCAACTGAAGGGTGCTAAGGTATTCTCAAGTATTGATTTAAGGTCTGGATATCACTAACTGCGTGTTAGAGAGAAAGATGTCCCTAAAAATGCTTTTAGAACTCGGTATGGTCATTATGAATTTTTGGTGATTCCATTCGGATTGACAAATGCTCCTGCGGTATTCATGGACCTAATGAATCGGGTATTCAAGCCTTATCTTGATCAGTTTGTGGTTGTCTTTATAGATGATATTTTAATATTTTCCAGAAGTAGTGAAGACCATGATAATCACCTTCAGATTGTTTTAAATTTTGAAGGAAAAAGAACTTTATGCTAAACTTTCCAAGTGTAAATTTTGGCTTGATGAAGTGGCTTTTCTGGGACATGTGGTATCAACCGAAGGCATGAAGGTGGATCCTAGTAAGATACAATCAGTTGTTGAACGGAGACCTCCCAAAAGTCCAACTGAGGTAAGAAGTTTCTTGGGATTAGAAGGGTACTACAGAAGATTTGTGACATGCTTTTCCATTATCACCTCCTCTTTGACTAAGCTCTTGCAGAAGGAAGTAAAGTTTATTTGTGATGACAAATGCCAAGAGAGCTTTGAAACTCTTAAATCCTTGTTGACTCAACCGCCTATACTTACTCTCCCAATTGAAGGGAAAAAATATGTAGTATATAGTGATGCTTCTCACAATGGTCTAGGATGCGTTTTGATGCAAGAAGGAAAGGTTATTTCTTATGCCTCTCGGAAATTAAAACCGCATGAATTGAATTATCTTACTCATGATCTTGAACTTGCTGCTATAGTGTTTGCTTTAAAAATATGGAGTCATTATTTGTATGGAAAGAAATGCCATATATTTACTGATCACAAGAGCTTAAAGTACTTGGGTACTCAGAAGGAGCTAAACCTAAGAAAATGTAAATGGCTTGAAATCATCAAGGATTATGATTGCACGATTGATTATCATCCAGGTAAAGCTAATGTGGTTGCAGATGCCTTAAGTCGAAAATCCTTTGCAAGCATTTCTTTGAGTCCTTTACCCTTGCTCCTTGAGTTAAGAGCAATGAATGTTTGTTTTACACTTGATTCAAATGGTTCAGTTATTGCTAATTTGCAAGTAAAGCCAATATTACTTGAACTGGTGAAGGAAGCACAAAAGTTAGATGAGAAACTTGTAAAACTGACCAGAGAAGTTCAAAATGGGGAAAAGCTTCATTTTACTTTAACAAAGAATGGTGTTTTATGTTATCTGAACATGTTATGTGTCCCTAATGATGACAAATTGCGGAGAAAAATACTGAATGAAGCACATACTTCACCATATGCAATGCATTCTGGAGGTACAAAGATGTACCAGACCATCAAAGAACATTATTGGTGGAATGGTATGAAGAGAGACATTGCAGTTTATGTCCAAATGTTTGGTTTGTCAACAAGTAAAGGCAGAACATCAAGTCCCAATTGGTTTAATACAGCCCTTGTCGATGCCGGAATGGAAATGGGAGAGAATAACTATGGACTTTGTTTTTGGACTTCCTCGAACTCAGAGAAATCATGATGCAATATGGGTGATTGTGGACATGCTAACCAAAAGTGCTCACTTCTTAGCAATCAGAATGGATTACTCACTTGAGTGTTTTGCTGAGTTGTACATTAATGAGATTGTAAGACTACATGGGATCCCTGTGTCTATTGTATCCGACTGAGACCCAAGGTTTACATCTAGATTTTAGGGCAGATTGCAGGAAACTTTGGGTACTAAGTTGAAATTTAGCACTTCGTTCCATCATCAAACGGACGGCCAATCGCAAAGAGTGATACAAATTTTGGAGGATATGCTTCGAGCTTGCATTATGGATTTTGAGGGTAGTTGGGACAAACACTTGGCGTTGATAGAATTTGCTTACAATAACAGTTACCAATCGAGTATTGGAATGCCTCCCTATGAAGCCTTATATGGAAGAAAGTGTCGGACCCCTCTTTGTTGGAGTGAAGTTGGTGAAAAGAAACTTATTGGTTCTGAAGTTGTGCAACAAACATAATACAAGGTAAAAATTATCAAGGATCGTCTAAAGTTTTCTTCAGATAGACAAAAGTCGTACGCTGATCTTAAAAGGCGTGACATTAAATATCAAGTTGGAGATAAAGTATTCTTAAAGGTGTCTCCATGGAAACATATTATGAGATTTGGCCAAAAAGGAAAACTTAGTCCCCGATTTATTGGACCTTATGAGATACTTGAAATGGTTGGACCAGTTGCATATAAATTAGCGTTGCCACCGGAGTTAGACAAGGTCCACAATGTCTTTCATGTTTCTATGCTCAGAAGATAATGTTCTGATCCATCGCATGTTCTTCCAGTTGAATCTATTGAAGTTAATCTTGACTTGACTTATAATGAAGAACCTATCCGCATTGAAGCTCGCAAAGTAAAGCAACTTAGAAACAAGAAAATCCACTTAGTAAAGGTACTTTGGAGGAACCATTCTGGGAAGGAAGCTACCTGGGAGAGAGAAGAAGACATGAGGACCCAGTATTCATACTTGTTTCGAGACTAGTTTAAGGTAAATTTCGAGACAAAATTTCTTTAAGGGGGAAATATTGTAACACCACTAAATAATAGACCTACATTCCCATGTCGATACACCATTGCTTAATTACCACAATATGTTTTATTCTCATTTTGGGAAATTGAAATTTTGTGATATTTGCAATCGTGCGTAACATAATTGTGATCGTAATTTAAGGGATTGTATGGGGGTATTTACGTAATATTCTAATTATAATTATGTATAACTTGAAATGGAGGTGAGGGTTATACATATAGGTATATATGTATGCATTTTGGGCAGCCAACCTTTTTTTGGGCAGCCACCTATTGAAGGCAGTTGTACATGTGACTAGCCTCACTTTTAAGACTATATTTTGACACCTCTTCTAGTAAAATTCGTCTCACCTGAAATCTAAGAACCTTAGAACATTATCTGACCATTTTTTCCTCAAAATCACAAGAGAAAATCTTGGTCCTTTTTGCTGGAATTGGAGACACACCCTTCTTGTTGGTAAGTGACGAAATCTGTTTCTGAGCTGGGTAGTGTTTGGTAGTTTATGCGTATCTCTTTCTATAGAACTTAGTTTACATTGAATAAATATTATTTGGCAAAATAATTTGTAGACCTACAACTCTTATGTTTATGTAAAACTCTAATTTAGCTGTTATGGATTCGAAATATGGGACACAACATAGGGCAAGTTCTGTCCAGATTTCGGAATTTGAAATCCTGTATGATCAACTGTTAGTGTTTTGAATATATCTTTTTGTACAAAATAAATTTTGCGGTGATTCTTGTTTGTTTGCAACCCTATGAGATGTATCTATATATTTTATGAAGGTTATAAAGTCTAGTTTTGCCGTTTTCCTTTTCAAATCTAAGTTGCGACATGAGGTACTAGGCTGACTAAAATCACTGTTTTGGGAGCGTAGTCGTATTTGTACAGGCTAAGCTTACTTGTGATGATAATGCTGTTTTACTTCGACATTATTGAGCTTCTAGGGATTAAATAAATTATTTAATTGTATTTTTAAGGTTGAATATCCTCGTAAACAAGCTGAGGACTTTGAAACGTTGGTTGGTCTATAGTCTGACCTCGCGAAGTTGTGTTGGACTGTTTCTTTGCTAAAGCACTGAGGTTTGTGTATAAACTTGTACTTGCACTCTTTTAACTGCTGGTATATATGAGAGTTGATGTTGGTACCTTGGTTACCTCTTGTAACTTTGCATTGTCGTGTTGGTATCCTTTAAGACATTAAAGACGCTTGTGTAACTCGCCCACTTGTACGGATTGTTTGATCACTTGCCACTATTGTTGCGACCCTGTCCTTCTTGTGGCTGTGAATCTGTCACTATTGGCATGCCTCTTGATTCGAATCATTTTCCATCTTGACTCTAGATTTTCAGTCCGTCTTAAGAATGGAGGTTGTCCATTAAGTACGAACTAGAAAGCCATTTTTAATATGGTTCTTAGTTCTCTTGATTATTGGGTTTTGACCCTTCTTGATAC
Organism: Solanum chiquidenum; assembly: GCA_029582725.1. Lineage (NCBI taxonomy): Eukaryota > Viridiplantae > Streptophyta > Magnoliopsida > Solanales > Solanaceae > Solanum > Solanum chiquidenum. The sequence goes on from JAJOOS010002133.1 coordinate 105,496, forward strand.
AGGGCGTCGACCCTTCTTAATACATGCTTGTGCTTGGTGTGACGACATGATGTATATATTGGGCGAGCCTTGTTTTTGAATCTCTTGGAAAATGGTGCTATGAGCGTTCTTGACATTTGGATCTTTAAATATCGAACTTGATACTCTTTATATATTGTTTACTTGATTCATTGATTTTCTTCAATTATGCTGCCCATGACTTGAGAAGGTAACTTGGTGAATCTGAGGGCTCCGAACCTATATTTTTTGCACCACTAAGCTATATGCTTAGCGATAGTTGTTTCTATCGTAGGGAATGTTCGAGAATATGCATGAAGCTGGCCATTGGAGATGGAGATTTTGAGAGCCTTAAGGAAGATCACATTTGCATATAGGCATCTATATTTTGCATAAACCTTGGGACTTGTACATGATCTATGGGTTGTATATTTACATGAAATTTTGAGGACTAATTTGATCATGTCACCATGGGTTGTAATATAAGTATGTCTATATGTTTTGTTCTTTTGGGGTGTGTAAACACAAGTCTTGTAATATACAAAATTTACTATAAGTTTTGATTGTTTGTGTGAAGTATCAACTGGCTGATTTCGGTACTCGGAAGTTGGCAATATTCTTGTTATCTCATCCTTAAGTGTGAGGATAATATATGAATGAAAAGCTCGTCAGTTATTTGCTTAAATTATTCTGGGAGAGTTTTTTCCGTCATAAGTTAAATTTCGCGCCATATCAATTTTAACATCAAATAAATGTTTAAATTGGCAGGATGTATTTCCTTAACTAAATTATTCGTTATGAACCTAATCCCTCTACTAGATTAAAATTAATGTGCCCTTCGTTAATCTCTTTTAAATGTCGCAAGTATTAAATTAGATTGTTTGTTTAAGTGGTGGTATCCTTTCGAAAGGGTTGCTACATTATACCTCTTTTGTGGCCTACCTTGTGAGTGTGTGAACTCTGTTCGAGCACCCTTTGAGCCTTACCCTTTTCTTGGAAGAAACTTGATGCAATTGTGACCTCTCTTTATCCCTTCACCCTTCATCCTCATGAGTTGTGGTTTGTTTGAATAGCCAACTTAGGCCAAAAACCTAAGTTGGAGGTGTGGTTAAAAGAGAAAGTAATTCAAGAAGTGAGAAGAAGCCCCCTTTACCCATGGCTTTGAAAAACATGAAACCCCTACATACAAAAAAAAAAAAAGAAAAAAAAAAAGAAAAGTTTGAAATTAAGTTGTGAAAGTGCAAGAGAAATGGTGTGTTCAAAGTTCCATGGAAAATGAATAATGGGGTCAATTTTGAGCATAAATGTGAATGATGAAGAAAAGGGAGGAAGCGTTGTTCATACCATATTTCATGAGGATAGAAACCACTAAGCTTAAATGACCATACCTTTACACTAAGCCTCGTTACAAGCCTTGAAAAGACCTGTTTGATCTTGAGTGATTTGAAACAAGTATTAATTGGAAAATAAGGGCAAATCTATGGGTGGAGTCATGCATGTTTTCAACTTTGTGAGTGTGAGAGTTGTGTGTGATTTCGGAGCTATAAAGTGTTGAACCATTGTGTGTGAATATGGAATAATTCTTTGTGTGAGGCATTTGAGTACCTTTGTTGAGTTTGAACTTTCATTAGAAGCAAGTATTGTGAACTTGAGAATCTTTGATAATGGTGAGTCACAACTTGAATCTTTAAGTGCACAATTGATCCTTGCATGAGTAAGTTGAGTCTTTTTGTGTGCGTTCATGATTGACTGTGTAGCACCGTTTGAGACAACCTTTTTGAACTGTTGAACTTGAGTTTTACTTGAGGACAAGCAAAATTTTAAGTTTGGGGTGTTGATGAGTTCGAGATTTGGATTCATTTAGGGGTTTATTTTGATAGATTTAGAGTCCTGAAATGCTTATTTTATGCCAATAACTGATATAAAATCCTTAATTTCCAGGTATTTAGATTGAGGAACCAAACATGGACACTAATTTGCAAAATGGAACGAAGCAAGCTGAATGAATGAAGACATGAAAGCCTGGTGATGGCCAAGTCCATTTGGCGAGTCACCGAATGGCCACCATCTCGCCTAAAGTTACAGTGTGCCAAGCCCTGAAGGAGAAAATCAAGTTGGCGAGAGAAAGGTGCAGTCGGTGTGTCGCCGAGTGATTCCACGATGCAGTGTTGGATCGCCCAAAGTTACAAAACTTGAGGATGCTGAAGGCCAAAGCAAAAAGGTGATAGAAATGACCAAAGGGCGGATCGCCGAGCTGATCGGCGAGCCTGAGTTAATTCGCTGAATGGTCCTTTGCAACATATTTTTAGCGACTATAAATACGTTTTTGAACATTTAGTTTACAAATAATTTTTAATCAATCAAATTTTATTCTGAACATTCAGGAGAGTAATTTTCAGTTTGGAACTCTGAGTATTGAGACTAAGTTTTTCCTTAGCTTTGAAGAGTTGAAGTTTTTCATTTTTGAGAAATTGAAAGTGGGCCTTTCAAATTCTTTAATTTAGACCTTTGAAAAGACAAAATTAATCTTACCCAGTTGATGGAAACACAATTTGGTAATGATTTTTATCTTTTTATGATGTCTAACGAAAACCCCAATTCTTGGGGTGTGATTATGTGATTATGGGCTGATTAGTTTATGGGTATTGCTAATTGTTAGTTTTAATGTTGTTTAGAAGTGATTTCAATCATAAATTGTGGTTTAACTTAAAGAATTGTAGTTACAATGCAGTTCTACCTTCGGATTTTTGGCTTTCTCGAGAGAAAGGTTTTAAAACCAAGATTATTGATTGATGGTCTGTGGGTATTGGGTTGTCATGGGTTCAGCTCGAGAGAGTGAATCCTAAACCCTTTTCCACACATTCAGCTCGAGAGAGTGAATGGACTAAGGCGTAGGCTGTTCTTATTTTGCATACTTGTCGATATTCAAGATAAATTTACTTTATTCAGGGTAAATTGTTCGAGTGAAAGTTTACCTCCTCTATAGTCTTACTTAATCACTAATATTCAGCTATTTCCTAACAGTTGCAATTACCCATTTGTCTACATTAGCCTATAATCAAATGACATCCCAAGAACCCATCTCATTATTGTTATTTTTGCATTGTTTGTTGCTGCAGTAGTTGATAACTTCAAACCAAAACCCCCCTGTTATTTGACATTCGTGTCACCCCCTGATTTAAATTATGTTTATATTCGCAAATGTCTATTCCTATGATTGATTTGAGCATATTTATAATTTTCTATTGAATCTTAAACATGTACCACTCCCTGTGGGATTCGACTCCAACTTATTTAGTTGGGTTATATACTGAGTAACGATCGTTGATGCTTAGAATCGTATGTAGTGTCTTTGATAACGTTAGTCAATCATATACCTTCATGAAAATCCAATCATCGATTTCAAACTTTAAGTCCCTTCTTCTCACATCTTCATAGGACTTCTAACGACTCTGAGCTATCTTTAGCCTATCTCTGATGAGCCGAAATTTTTCCATAGCCTCATGAACCGAATCTAGCCACATCAATGATGCTTCACCTACTTCAAACCAACTAATTGGGACCTGCATCTACGCCCATATAGTGCGTCATACATAATCATCTAAATACTGGAAGGTATTATTGTAGGCGAAATCTATGAGATGTAGGTGATCCTCCCAACTACCCTTGAAATAGATCACACACACTCTTAACATTTCCTCAAAGGTCTCAATGGTACCCTTTGCCGGACCATCCGTCTGTGGATGAAACGCTATTGTGAGATTTACCTGAGTACCAAGACTTTTTTCAAATGATTTCTAGAAATGAGAGGTAAACTAAGGACCTCTATATGAGATGATAGACAAAGGAACCCAATGTAACCTAACTATCTCATTGATGTAAAGTTTGGCGTAGTCCTCCGCTAAATCTATAGTCTTAACAACCATGAAGTTAGCGGACTAAGTGACTCCGTCTACTACCACCCAAATGGAGTCATGTTGTCGGTGAGTATGAGGCAAACATGTAATGAAATCCATGTTTATCACTTCCCACTTCAATGATGGAATGTTAATCTCCTGAGTCATACCTCCTGGTTTCTAGTGTTCTACCTTCTTTTGATAGTTAGGACACTTGGCCACAAAATCTACTACGTTCATTTTCATGTTGTTCCACCAAAAGACTTCCTATTGATCGTGGTACATCTTAGTGCCACCTCGATGAATAGAATATCAGGAATTATGGGCTTCTGTAAGAATCGGCTTCCTCAACTCACCCACATTAGCAACACATAAGCAGCCCTAGTAATGAAGCCCACCATCTCCCCCTTGGGAGAAAACCTCAACTTTTTGCTAATGAACTGCACCTTTCAATTGAATTAATATAGGATAACTATCCTGTTTCCCTTAACCTTAGCTAACAATGACAATTCTGACCCATTTTTAATTATCACACCCTTTTCTAATGTGTCCGTAAGGCTAACTCCTAAGAGAGCAACATCTTTGGCTAACTCTTTCTTTTCTTCCTCAACATGTGCTATAATACCAATAGACAGTCTGTTGAGAGCATCAACCACTACATTGGCCTTACCTTGATGGTAAAGCACATTCATGTCATAGTCTTTGAGGAATTGAAGTTATCTCTTCTAACAAAGATTTAACTCTTTCTTGGTTAACACATAATGGAGGCTCTAATGATTCGTTAACACATCAACATGAACATCATACAAGTAATGTCTCCAAATCTTTAGGGTAAATAATACGACTGCAAGTTCGAGGTCGTGAGTCGAGTAGTTCTTCTTGTGAACCTTAAACTGTCTAGAATAATATCATATGACCTTACTTCGTGGCATCAACACACAACCTAGGCTGACCCTGGATGCATCACAATAAAACACATAACTGTCCCAACCATCTAGTAGAGTCAAGACAGGAGTTGTTGTGAGCCTAGTCTTCAGTTTTGAGAAGCTTTTCTCACATTCTTATGACTAAAATTTGACCTTTATTTTTAGTCAACTTGGTCAAATGGGAAGCTTTGGATGAAAATACTTCAACAAATCTCCTGTAATAACTGGCCAAACCCAAGAAACTTCTTATAAATGTAGGAGAGATAGGTCAGTGCTAGTGTTTCACAACCTTAATTTTCTGAGAATCCACTCGTATCCCTTCGCTAGATACCACATGACCAAGGAAATCGACTGGTTGTAACCGAAATTCACATATTTGATCTTAGGGAATAACTTGCAATCTTTGAGAGTCTGCAAGACAACTCTCAGATGGGTCGCATGCTCCTCTTCATTTCGGGAATAAATGAGGATATCATCAATAAAGACAATGACAAAGAAGTCTAAATACTATTAGAACACCTTGTTCATTAAGTCCATGAAAGCTGCAGGAGCATTTGTTAGTCCATAAGACATAACTACATATTCATAATGACCATATCAAGTCCTGAAGGCTATTTTTGGGATGTCAGTAGCTCTAACTTTGAGCTGATGATAGCCGCATCTAAGGTCTATCTTAGAAAAACAACTAGCACCCTAAAGTTGGTCTAACAAGTCATAAATCCTAGGGATATGATATTTTTTATTGATTATGACTTTCTTCAGCTGTCGATAGTTAATACATATTCTGAGGGAACCGCCGTTCTTTTTCATGAACAACACTGGAGCACCCTATGGAGAGATACTAGGTCTAATGAAGCCCTTATCTATAACACCTCTTTCAATTCTTTAAGCTCAGCATGAGCCATTCTGCAAGGAGGAATCGAAATGGGCTGGGTATCTGGAAGGAGATCTATTCCGACATCAATTTCCCTTTCAGGAGGAACTCCAGGAAGATCTTCTAGGAACACTTCTATAAACTCATTTACTACTGGGACAGACTCAAGAGTTGGGGTTTCAGAGTTAGAATCCTTGACCCTAACGAGATTATAGATATACCCTTTATAGATCATCTTTCTGGCATTAAGTTAAGAGATAAATCGACCCATAGGCACTGAGCTACTACCCTTCCATTCTAAGACTGGCTCGTTTAGAAATTGTAATCAAACGATCCTAGTTTTACAATTGACTGAGGCATAATAGGAATATATACAATCCATGCCTAGAATGATATCGACATTTACCATTTCTAACTCTACAAGGCCGGTTGAGGTGACTTTCTAAGAGTTTGTTACAAGGAATTTTTTGTATAAATGTCTAGCTATAACTAGATCACCAACTACAGTAGAGAATGAGAAGGGTTTAGAGAGTGTTTCTGGACTGACACCGAAATTTATTGCTATATAGGGAGTTACAAAAGATAGTGTAGCCCCTGGTATTTAACAATACATAAACATATAAATAGAAGATTGTAATCCTCCCAGTATTGGTACCAAGTGTAGACCACTCCCTTAAACTGATAGGTGGTTAAGTATACACTCTCAACTGGAGTGACATCCATAATGCTGGTTACCTTTTTGATGTCGCTGAGGAACTCTTGTTGATTCTCTACTGACTTAGACCCATGAAACACTTAGGGTTTATCTGTAACATCCCATACCTTCCAACACTTATACAACTAAGTCAATGTGAAAAAAAAATTTGAACTCGATATAGTAAAAGGTGATATTTGATATTAAAGTCATAAGTGTTCAAGTCTGTATTAGTGTTAAGATCTTGTAAAGAAACTAAGATATGGAAAATGGTGTAAAATAAGTGAGGTGCTTGCTTGACTAAATTAAGCTACTAGGTGACAAGTAGGTGCATAACCTACTTAAGGTATATCGACCAAGTTAAAAGGATAAAGTAGGTGCATCACCTACTTAAGGTGTATGAACCAAGTCAAAAGGACCAAGTAGGTGCATCACCTGCTTTGACTTATGGGCCATATGGAGGCCTAAATTAAGTGATCAATTTGAGGCCCAATCTGTCCAAGAAAAGAGGAATAAAAGAAAAAGAATGGCAGTCCAAGGCCCAATCTTTCTAAGCCCACAAGAAATATTTTGAAGGCAAAAGTAGGTGCATCACCTACTTAAATGTGTGGTCTAAATTAATGACACATGGCGGCTTCAAATGAAGTACAAAAAAGGTGCCAAAAGAGAACCTATTAAAGCCAAAAATTTGACACAAATATCTCATTTTACTCTTATCCAAATTTTAAGCTTCAAGTTCATATATTTATCTCTCTCAATTGAAAGAACCACCCAATATTCCCACTAGGGTTCTAAGTATTTTTCATCTTGTTTCTCCAAAGCAGCCACAAGTTCACCTTCTCTGCTCTATTGCTTCAAGTATATTGGATAGTTCTTTAAGGGGAGTAAAATAGAGATAGCTATATATGTTGGCAGCCAAGGTTCTGCCACTCTCATCCAAAGATAAAGAGAAGGTTACAAAAATAATTGAAGGAGAATAACAGATTAAGATAGCCAAGGTAAGGCGCTGCCACAACCTCTAATTATTAGTTTATTTGAGAATTCTAGACATACTTGTTTATCAGAACATGTGGGATGATGATTAAAAACTATAATTTCAAGTCTTTTGTTTATTTTGGGGTGTTGAGGGCTATTTTTTTATTGATTTCCTTATGGGAGGTCATGGATGTACTTAGAGAATTATTGTGGAAAGCTGTTAGAGGGCAGATTTATAAGTAGTGGTGATACACCATTTAAATTAAAGTTTTTGTAAGCTCATTGCCCGTCCCATCTCAGGTACTGTGGAGTGTTGATAAACCTCATGGGAAGGTTTTTACATGTAAATAACTACAACGGAAAGAATGTGTGTGAGAACACACTCAATTAGAAGGATTATGGGTTGGGTGTCTGGCTACTGTTTTGATGATTTGAAATATCCCGAGTTGGTTGGTAAGATTTTAATATTAGCCTTATTGATTGATTGTTGTAGATGAAGATTATGACGTTAAAGGATAGGTTGAAACTTAGTAAGCTTTATGAGTTGGGAATTAAGGTATGTAAGGCTATTTGATCCCATATCTTTTGGCATGAATTCCTATATTGTGTGTACCAACAAATTGAGATCTCTAAGTGATCCTCATGGTCAAAGATACAATGTGAGGGTGTACAATCTCCAATGTAGCTAACTCTCTTCCTTATACAGTGCAAGTTTTCAAAATATGTCGAACTACTTCTATACGTGTTCATTATCAAATATTTGTGTTTATTCTTCCAAGTACTAGTTGACAAAGGTACTTTAAACAGTAAGTTTCAATAGTTATCCACCAACTCAAATGAGGTTCATTGAGCCAATAAGATCCTACATTATACATGTTACATGTATTTATATGACGGATACATATTATGTCAATTGTTCATTTTATGTCCCCTTACGTGGAATGTACAACCCTTATTTGGGTTCTGTCATGTGCTTCATTAGTTTGGATATTTATGCACTCTTTCATTTGATATCGTACACTAAGTTTTTAGCTATCGTATCATCTTATATAGTCCTTACCTCAACATTTGAGAAGTTACAGTTTCTACTAAGTGTTTAGCTATCGTATGCCCCCATGTGAAATGTCGAACGTGTTTTAAATGAAGCATCTTCTAAGCAGAATTAGTTACTCAATTGCTATACATCTTAATGAATCATTTTCTACATGTACGGTAGTTGCCATACAGCTTCATGGATCACCTGTTTATGTTCTTTGTGCCCAAATGAAGTACATGAGTCATATAAGTTCCTAAGTAGCGTAATAAAGTTACGTTGCTTCCTATATAATTTTTTCTGCCTCAATTAATTTATCCACATGTCCACATCACTGGTATATAGTCCTAAATCTCAAAAAGTTATGAATATCAAAAGAATTTTTTCAAAAATTAAAGAGAGAAGGTAAAGTGAATCTATATAATTATGTGTGGTAGCTCAGGGGTTAAAATACCTAGAATGAGCCGATCCTAATTATTGTGATTAAGGGTGGCAGCCCAGGGGGTGGTAATACCTAGCATGGGCCGATCGAAATCTATATTATTCTGGGTGGCAGCTGATGCTTATCGTGATCAACGACACTAACTACGGTTTGAGTGTCTACGATCATCGATAATATAATAACCCAGCCGAGGGTTGGGGTCGTGTCCCAAGGGAGTGGTTTTGAGAATTGATAGAAAAATAAAATCTAGCTCTAATTAGTCGTAGCTAAAGAAATTTATGATTAAAAACATTGTAAATCAAAGGGGGGACACAAAAGTATCAAATATCAAATTGGGGTTTTGTCACAAGTATAGCTAAAACAACAAAAATAACAAGAAAATCAAGTATGGGGCCGAGTTCTTGAGGTGTGACCGCAATACAAGTTGAGATAAATAGTTGGGTACATGCTTTCGATAGAAATTTTGTAAGATAATAGTGACTAGGATAAGCTTTAGATGAAAATAAGTTCCCTCTCGGGCAACTTACCCCGTTTCAATTGCGTTTCTCTCGGACACTCATTTGCCGCATGAAGACCAGCCTACGCCTTACCCCACTCACTCTCTCGAGCTGAGTGTTAGCATATGGGACTAGGGCTCACCCTCTCGGGCTGAACCTCTTGTCGACCCACTCCTTAGGCCATCAGTCTAGTGGTCTTGGTTTTGCGATCTCCCTTTCGGGCAAGCCGAAAACACATGGGTGGATTTGTATTTGAAACTACAAACCCATTAACTTAAACCACAACCACTAGGTGAAATCACCATTAAAATACATCTAACCTACCAACAAGCAAGACCCAACAATAATATCAACACATATTTGCTAAATCACACCCCAAGAAGGGGGGTTTTTAGCCACACATCAAGAAATAACAAAATACACCTAAAATGATAATGAAATCAAATGGGTATAAGAAATTAATCCTTGATTTAAGAAAAGGAAGATGAATAGAGAAGACCCACTTCCAACTTGGGGAAGATGAATTCCTTTCTTCAAGTTTCCAAAACCCTCTCCAAACTTGTGAGTAAAATAAAAATAGTACTAAATCCAAAATTTGATACTAAAAATATAATACTAAAATCTGATACTAAGCTATAACTCTCAACGAGTACTTATAGTTTTCCAAAATATGTGTTGTGGCGGATCACTAGGCGACATTAGTCGAAACCGCCGATCAACTCGGCAATTCACCTTTTGGTGTAGTTCATCGCCATTCTGCACCTTCCTTCGGCATCGGACTTGTGTCATTGGACGACATAGTACTGCTTTACGGAACTATTCGGCGACACGTCGACTGCTCCCTTTTTCTGCCGACTTGATCATTTCCTTCAGTGCTCAGCACACTGGAATGAAAGGCGAAATGAGACCCTTTGGCGATTTGTCAAGTGAACTTGGCGATCCTCAGGCCTTCATTTTACTGTTCTTTTCAGCCTTTTCATTTCTTTTTGTGCCTAAGTGTCCATGTTTCCACTCAAACTTCAAATACATGAAACTTAAGAATTTTCATCAGATATTGAGATAAAATAAGCATTTGAGGACACTATATCTATTAAAATAAAGCCCTAAATTAGTCCAATCTATGGACTCATCAGTAGCCCAGGGGCTAAAATCCTAGCATGGGTCGATCTCAATTTGTATATTTATGAGGACCGCATCCTAGGGGTTAAAATGCCTAGCATGGGTCATCCTCTCCTACCACTGATCTGTTGTTCATTATTTCACATGCTACAAAGTCTATAAAGAAAATATGAGTAAACTAAAGCCAAGAATGTAATGTACATGATTCCCCAAGTATAACAAAAAAATGTAATGTACATGATTCCACAAGTATAAGTAAAGGTGAATGTAATGTACATGATTCCTCAAGTATTGGCAGAGGTGAATGTAAGGTATGTTATTCCACAAGTATTATCAAAGGTAGTCTCTTATCCTTATCCATACAAAATATTTGTGCATTTGTACCTGTTTTCACTTAAGCTATTATTTTACATATGGTTACTTTATGTCTTACATATTTAGTACATTCTTTTGTGCTGACATCCCTCCTGGGGATGTTGTGTTTTATGCCACAAGTACATGTACTCAAGCGAATAGACTCTCTTAATATAAGCATACGATACTCAACGGCCTTTGGTGAGCTCCAGGTTGCTTCAGGGCTTTGCTGAGTCTTTAGCATATATTTGAAATTATATATTAGTTAAGAGGTATGATGGGGTCCTGTCCCATTACAAGCTCAGTATTTATCTTTTAGAGGGTTTGTAGACTAAATGTCAAAGTATAGCATGGTTATATCTTTTCTAGTAATTAAGGCTTCAACGGCCTAGCATGTACATTTTATTTTGGGCCAATATATGTTGGTATTTTATCAAGGTACTTGACCTATACTCATCAAAGATTTACAGTTATCATAGTTGCATGTACAATAAGCACAAGTCATAAGTTGGTTCTCTCTGGCCTTCAGGGCATCGGGTTCCTGTCCGTCTCAATGGGACTTGGGCCATGGTATTATCTGAGCGAAGTCACAGATTTATACTAAGTAGTGTATGTCTATGGCGGAGCTAGGGCCACAACCTACAGGTTGACCTGACCAGTCATGGCCTGAGCAAGCACTTCGAAGGCAGCCCTGAACTCGGCATGTATGATTTGTTCATTCAATGGGTCGGTTGGAGCTGCTGGCTGATTCCTGGCGTTAGCTTTTCTGGAAGGCATTTTTTGAAATGCGATGAGCAAGAGTTTGAAGGAGATTAAATACAGTTCATACTCTATAGCACAAGTTGGAAAAGAAAGAAGGGAGGTTTTTCTTCGAACACTTTAGCCTTCCACTCATAGGTGTGGTGCGCTTCACACTCATGAAAAATACTCTACATAGTGTGGCTTTTAAACATCCTAGGACCCTTGAACCTAATGTTGTGATACCAAGTCTATCTCGCCCCGAGGCTACCCCTTTGACGTAACACGGGACCTAGGATCACGAGTGACCCCAAGCTAACCTTAAGTCTGGCATATCATAAGCATACTGCAAAGTTACTGAGTAAAACATGTACTATGCGGAAGTTAAAATAGTGGATATCTAAAAATGGTAAAAACCCAACTAGTCTAAATATATAAAACATACAAAAAGTTTAGAAATAACTGAAACAACCACTTAACAACTCAAGCTGAATCTATTACTATTTCTGAAAAGCCTCTAAATGAGTTGAGTTGTTGGGACATGCCCCCCAGCTAACTCTACCAAAACTGAAAACTGAAAGCAAAGACTAAAATGAACGCATGTCTATTGTCCTCAGAATATGAGGACTCACTATTGAAGATGTTGAATGAGGACCAACAATCGATGTAAGTGTGATCTGGATGTTGAGTACCTAAACCTACATCATGAAAGGATGTAGTGCAGAGTATGTGTATGTACATGGAATGTATTGAGCATGCATGATATATATCTACTAAGCTAAACAAAATACATAAGTTGAACAATGCATAACTGAGAAATGATATAATCTGATCAAAGATGTAGATACTGAAATATAACTAAAAAGAACAGAACCAAAATGCAATGTCAAAGTGCTAATCATGAAGATAACATATTGAACTGTAAACTGATATAAATGCTCAAAACCAGGTCAAATGCACTAAGAGTGTCACTGTAGGATCTACTATTAACCGACATAAACCACCTGAGATAAACGCGGAGTCCGATGTATATGCCCCATCAAGAGGACCCAATATACCTTGCCAGGGGTATAAAAGAATGACTAGCGTGATGACTAAATATTAAGCTAAAATGCAACAGAGGGGACTTATAATCCTACAGGGGCACGTACTTTTAGGAATTAAGGGTACGCTAAACCCTCATCCAACTCGGTGCTAAGTCTACTCCCAACTGAATACATATGAAGTTAAAATGTACTAAATACCAAATAGCTCAAAATACTAGCATACTAACTGAGAATGAAAAAATTATATGCTGAGAATGTGACATTCAAATTATGGAGCATGATTATCTATTTAACTAACCTAACAAGTATAATTCATGAACTAAAAGAATGTATACAACTAGAGTTCTGAGTTTCATGCAAAGAACTAAGAAAAATTTCCAATAAATAAGCTAATTCAATTTAGGATACTACAACAACTAATTAACAACAAACATCCAAGGTTTTAGAAACCCTTAGTCTAAACAAGATATGGAGAATAAGGGATCTGACTGAACTTTAGGGACCTAATGGGTGAAAGGAACCTACTAGTGAAATCCCACATACCTAGTGATGAAATCTACTGATAAATCCTTTGATTTTGGGGATGAAACTTGAAAAAAAATTGCTCTGTGTTCTTGAGAAGGCTGGTAAACTTTTTTCTCCTTTCTGCTCTAATCTCGATGACTTTTGGAGAATGAGTGATTTGGGTAACTTCTGACTAGAATATTAGGCTTAAACTTGGTAAAATGATGTAGTTTAGGTATTGGACGACATAGTTTAAATGCCCAGTGCATAGGAGGAAAAGACCAAAATGGCCCTGACTTAAAAGGTTACGAGGCCTATCCACGGAGCCACTCACAAACCTTGAAAGGGACCACAGCCCGTCATGTGGGTCATGGTTGTTGGCTAAAGCTTACTAGTTCTTGGTACCCCTTCTATGGTCCCCTTCACAGAAATTGGGAAGGACCATGGACCGTGGAGGCCGTCGTGGTTCTCCACTTGGGGGCTGGGGTCAATTGGTTCTGGGTGACGGACCCAACCATGGCCCCTCATTGGGGCCATGGCCCGTGGAGGGCACTGTGTTTCAACGTCTGAGCCTTGGTGACTTTTACTCACTTCCACGAGCCATCCCATGACTCATGTGGATATCCACGACCCGTGGAGGGGCTCGTGGTCCTCTAATATTCTCCGGTTTGACCCTTTTTCTGCTGAAGCGTAGAAAGTAGGTTTTGAGCTGTTACAACAAATGTAACACCCTTTAAATATCTAATCTATGACTGGAATCATTCTTTATTTACGTTTTAAGTCATATCAGGCGATTATTCATTTGCTCATACATTTAAAGGTCAATTCTTAGTGTTAGAATGGATTAGGATATGAATTAAATTCACAAGAACCCCCTAGCACACAGTTGAGTTGAAAGCTTTCTTTCTAATTAAGTTTTGAAATAAAATTCTACATAGGTCTACTTCAAATGATTATTTCTCTCAGCACAAAATTTATTAGGTGTCCCATGACCTATCAAATTAAAGGTCTATGAGTCCTCTTTCTAACTACACCAAACTTTCCTCATTTCGAGCTCTGATTAAAATATTATAGCTATTTTACCAGAGGCTGTCACATTAGAGTTTCCAGAAAACAAAGATAATAGAGGCATAGCACCGAATATGTAGGAGTAGTCTCACCCAGTAGATGGACAAATACCTAAGACTTGCTTCTATGGGTTGTGTAAATTTTGATGACCCGTACTGTCAACTGGTCAAAAACTTCAGATTAGTTAGACTTCGATTTACAGTTCCTACGTATCCATTCTACGGGCCGTAGGAACTTCTACGGGTAGTAAATTGGACACGTAGAATGAGATTTCAAGACAAAAAATAAATAATAAATTCCACAGATGAGATCTACGGTCAGTAGAACAAACCACGAACTGTAGATGTACATGTAGATGGTTTTCGTCCATTTTAAGAGGGGTAGTTTAGTCCTGTCTTACCCCTTCTAAGCCTAAACTACAACGTTTTTACACCTAAATAAGGTCCTAAACTATATTAATCGAACTTATTACTCTCATTAACACTTCCATGTTTTTGAGGAAGGATCCAAGATGAGAAAGGTAGGGTTTTCAAGCGTTCTGTCAGTTTCGTCAAGATTGTTTTTCTTCCAAGTATGTAAGACTATTCATCGTATTGGTCTTGTTTGTCCTCATTCCCTACATCAAAATTAAGTTAGTAGTAAGTTGAATCTAGGGTTCTTCCCTCAATTTTATGATATTTCTACCTTAGGAGATTTCAATTCTTTATACGTTGAACTCCTTTAATTGTTATTAATGCTTGTCATTCCACATGGAGCCTATTTATTGAATCTTGTTAAATTTATTTTCAATTAATAAGTTCCTTACATTGATTTCGTAAACTAAAGAGAGTTTAATAGAAAACTTGTAGGCCTGCTTTTCAAAGAGAATTTTAGAGGACTTGAGTTGTTCCGAAAGTATCATTTTTACCTTGAAAAGAGACCACTATTTTCAGAAATGTACAGAGAGTTTTCACAGTATTTTAGAAGTATTTAGCACAACTCTAGTTACTTTTTAAAGAAGTCTTTCAGAAGTTACAGAAACTCCCTAGTAAAGTAAAAAGTAATTATATATATATATATATATATATATATCATTTCAATTTAGTATTTGATATTATTGTTTTTTATTTGTGAAGCTTAAATATGTTTATCTTATACTTATGATTTGCTTCAGTTGAGTTATATTTCAGCCTCTAAGTTAAGTTCATGTTACGACCCAAAGTATACCCTAGACGTGACATGCCGTATAGAACCCTGAGAGGCCCTACAAAATCCACTTATCATACCCTATACAAGATAATAGGAAATCAAGAGATTTTCAAAGACAGATTCAAAACATAAAATTTGAAATAAATGTAGCAGAAGTCTAACATACTTTTAAAGCGATCTACTACATCAAGAGTGATTGGGACCCATGCACCACATGCAATACTAAAAAGCAAAGGCAATAAGCAGTAAAATGTTCTGTTCTCGGAACATGAGGACGCACCAACCTTCAATATCTACTAAGTGTTCACTAGCCATGGAGATGCGGAATAGGAAAGTCAAACCCTACATTAAGGAAACCATGTAGGAAATAGTATGTTTTGGTACCTAGAATGTACCAGGTATGATAGCAATGCATAAAAGATATGAAATAATGATAAAAAGGACTTTACACGAAATGCAATGACCAAGCTAAATCATAAGATAAGAGGGTTAGAAAACTGTAACGACCCGGAAAATGATAGAGTGAAACTAGAGCCTCATATGTGAGTTTGGAGTCGAGAACTAATGAAATGATTATATTTGAATTTGACCCAAAAAGTTCTTAAAAATGTGCTACGGAAACACCTATAATTGTATTT